>DWGW01001560.1:0-11092 GCA_018247775.1 Udranomia orcinus
CAGGTTCAGGTTCAGGTTCAGGTTCAGGTTCAGGTTCAGGTTCAGGTTCAGGTTCAGGTTCAGGTTCAGGTTCAGTTCAGTTCAGTTCAACTATTTGTCGGTATGAAGTTATTTTATGTGAAAAAGGTACAAAATTCGAGTTATATCAACCAAGAGTTAAATTGGATCTAAATTATATTATTACGAAAAAAAGAGTTCAGATCACCATTAATCGATGAAGGAAAATTTGACGATTCCAAATGTGTATGTATGTATAAGTTACATTATATCGTATAACTCAATATCGCCCGATACATTTTCTCCATGAGCCGTCAATATATCTAATACATCATCCTCAAAAAGTGACCTACATAAAAACATGTACGAATTATGTAAGCGTTTGCTTAGTCCAGTTATTTTACAAATAAAATACTTTTAAATCTTAATGTCATATAAATTAAAATTCAAATCGTTAAATATTGTTATGTCCTGTACATTACGCCATCTAAACAATATTTAACTCACTACAACTATGTATCAGAGGCATTGTACAGAGTTCGCTCGAACCAACTCTAGATTGTACCCGAGGTTGTATAAATTAATTGATTGTAAAAACAATATAGAAATTATGTATAACTCCACTGAAAGCTCGAGATGCTTATTTCATTGTAGATATAAATATTTTTATTTTTGCCATTCCATACAATTTTTCTTGTTCTTTAACGTATGAAAAATGTCTATGATAACCTTGTGTTTTAACTGTCAATAACAATGACGTCAATGTCAATTGTAATTGTCATTAGTGTGAAGTAAACGGAGTGTAATGGAGGTGTATAGAGTTGGGGTATCCGAAATGTTTTATTGATTAACTCTTAGTTTAGTGTGAATCAAATCCATTGAAAAGTTTTTGTTTGCAATATAAAAGCCAAGAATGGAGTTGCCTTATGAGGTATTTATTACTTTTGTTCCTTTATTTCCGTATTTACAACAAATTTTCTTTGTTTGCTATAAATGTTAGATACCATTTTTCACGTGATCTCGGTTTCAATAACTTTTTTACCTTCAATAAAATTACTTCCTGTCTTTCTAATTAGTCCCTACAGTTTTTATGTACATGTTTTTATTGGAGACACTGCAAACTTTTGTGTTCTAAATTTATGCAAACGTTTGCCATGAATTCATAGGTATTCATCAGGTATTTAGTAACAATGCGTAATATATTAAATAATCGATTATTAAAGTTATTTTGCTACAAACAGGAATTTTCTTATTTTTGGTGGCTAATAATAGGAATAAAATTTTACTGAAAGAGCTCTGTCCTGATCTTATTCAAATCTGTTTCAAAATAATTTTTAATTAATTATATACAATTAAAATGTATCCATTATAGATTTGGGTTTTATTGGGTAAAACTTCTGCTATAATAATGTAATTTTTTTAATTGATTTCGTTAATTCAATCTTTTGTCGTTCAAAGAAACAGAGGTTCTACATAAAATAATACTGAAAAGTTTTAGCAACATTATAAGTAGATGGCCAGGAAGGGATTTCTTCTTATTCTCATCAATATGAGTGCCTTATATATTGCTGAGGATTGCTACTAATTGTATATTTTATTAATTATACTTTAATAATCATTTCTTATTATTCTAGGTTCTAGTTCATCTATTCAAATTTTTGCCTAAATCAGACAGAAAAGCAGCAAGTGAAACTTGCACATCGTGGTATATAGCAGCTAATGATAGACATTTTTTAAAAAAGAAAGTTGTTATATTCTTCAAATCAATATTAAATGATGAAGAAACTTCACCTCATTATACATTTGAAAATGCTTTAACACCATATTTCAACTTTTTATTCAGTGAAGTAGAGATAACAAGTAAGATAAATAGTTTTTGGGAGAGAATGGGAGAGAATATGAAAAGTTTGACTCTCAGGAATTGCGACATATGTGAAAAAGTTTTTATTTATATCTTAGAAAAATGCCCAAACTTAGAAACATTGAATATTCAATCTTGTAAGGAACTGTTTATGTCTGGACGACTGTTAGAAGGTGATACAGAAGGATTGGCAGCTAACAGTTTGGATAAATTGAAACGCATAAGTTTAGCAGGCAATCAATACTTAACCGATGCCCTCTTCAATAGATTTGTTAAAGCAGCACCTGGAATAGAAGAACTTAATTTGTCTAGATGTTCTCTGCAGTTTCATTTTGGTCTTGTGCAACGATTTTATCCCTTTGACACAGATACTTTCAAAACTCCTTCAGAAAGTGTTCTAACATTCTACTTTGTGCTACAATTTATCATATCAAGAGCTCAAAATATTAAACGATTGGTGTTCTCGAAAACTCTTATTGATGGAGGTGCATTAAAAGAACTATCAGAAATAGAAAATCTGAAACTAGAATCTCTGAAAGTGCATGCATGTGATCAGCTTACAAATACTGGCTTGATAGCTCTAACAACTCATCAAACTCATTTAAAGGAGCTTGATATTGGCTTGTGTTCTAGAGTTACTGACCAATCACTCGTATATATCTGCAAAAACTTAGTCAACCTAGAGTCCTTGAATATTCAACGATGCAGAGCTGTTTCAAATTTGGGCATTGCAGAGTTAAAAAAATTGAAGAAACTTAAAAGTTTAAATATTTCACAATGTGAACACATAACAAAAGTAGGCTTAGAACAAGGTCTTTATGCTGAGGAGAATAATGTTCTTGAAGAATTAGATCTCCACTCGCTAAATTTGGACCAGAGCAGTGTGATCATGATGTCTGAAAAACTGCCTAATCTACGATTCCTTGATTTAAGTTACTGTTTCAATGCCGTGACAGATGCCTCAATCCAAGTCATATTTAAAAACCAAGTGTTACTGCATACCTTGAAAATAAGTCATTGTGATAAAGTATCCGATGCAGGATTAACTGGAATGGGTAAATTAGAATCAGAGGGGGATGATGATGGGCCTATACTATCAAGTTTAGACCAATCTATGAGTAGCTTGAGAATTCATCTTGGATCCAGGGCTGAAGAAGAGATTGTCCGTGATGCGAGAAGAAAACGAGATGTGATGCTTATGTGTGAAAAGTTGTCACTAGATTCATATAGTGGCTTTTCGTTAGCTAGACTTAAATGCCTTAGGGAACTGGATATCAGTGGTTGTAATAAAATCACAGATGTAAGTCTAACATATGCATTCGCATTCAAGGAACTAAGTAACTTAAACTTGAGCAGATGTCAGCAAATAACTCATGTTGGAATAGGATATTTAGTCAAAAATTGTCCTGCTATTGAATATCTGAATCTAATGGACTGCTTCAATTTAAAAGACGACGCTGTAGAAGTTATAGCCAAAGGTTTAAAACGTCTACAATATTTAGAATTAAGGGTAAGTTTTGTATTTTATTTCACCTTAACATAAATATTTACATGCCAAAAGTTGGTTGGGGGTGGTATTATGAGGAAAAATAATGTAAGGGATTGTGTCTCAGGTAGTACTTTATAATACTGTATTTTTTAAAGTAATTGCTAATAAATCATACAAAATGATTCTTAATATTAAGGTTAATGTGAATACCTTCGGTTTTCATTTCGGTTTTCGGTACTCATACTAAAAACCATTAAAACCAAATATGTACTAGCAATACTATGTGCGCTACCTAAGGATCATACAGTATCCAATGAAATTTTACTTCAAAGAGCTATATATAATGTCCTAATCACTTTCACTTATTCTTACAGGGCTGCAATCCACTTACGGACACGACATTACATGCAATACGAAATCATTGCGAGAAACTAAAGTACTTGGACATCCAAGGCTGTCGAAACATGTCGGCAGACCTAGCCTGCGCTATAGGAGCTATCCCTACGGTACACACGGTACTAGTGACGAAACCGGGGCCCTACATCAATGATGGAGTGAAGAACAGAACTCCAGGCACTAAGATTTTACCGTCGTTGCTACGGAAACTGATACGTTAATGCGACGTGTTGATTGTGTAAATGTTATTCGATTATAACAATTTTCAAAACACACATTTATCATTTACATCCACATGAATGATAACTGCTTAGAGGATTTGTCCACAAACCAAGTTTAATTATCAAATTTATGTAAAGCCAGACTGGCCTGCCATTTACTACATCGTGCAATCAATCAGTTGTCTTCATTGTTTAGATACTTCTTATTTTACGACACTTAATGAACTCGTGTTCATTTGCTGCCTAAATGTTATAAAAGTCATTTAAATAATCACGATATCATTTTAGATTTTAATTATGTATGACAACGTAGTATTATAGTTGCTTCCCTGTAGCATATTATCATATATAATAAAATACACTAGTCCTTCTAATTTTATTTGTAATTCTAAAGACAAGAAAAAGTTTAAAAAGTAGTGCGTAGATAAAAATATAAGTAATGTAAATATCATTTTTGATGGTTGAAAATCTGTTTCAGAATTTAAAAAAAATGCTTTTTAATATTTCATTATTATTTTTGCATAATTTATATTGTAAATAAACATTACATAAATTTATTTGGAATAATTATTAGACATACTTTTTAAGGATATTTTATTCACAATGTACCTTCTTTAAATGTCATTAATCAACTGACTTGAGTGTTGTACGTGCCGATGGGGCGGTGAAATATAATTAGCATTTTCAGAAACGCTTTTTAGTATAGCTTAAAATGTTGCAAAATAATAGTAGTTACATATGTTAATTATTTAATCACTATTTATAAATCTTTAATATACTATGTTGTCTTTTATTCCCTAGTTAATCAACAATAAGGATGAAGTATAAGAAAAAATATATGGAAACACATTGTGTGATAAATAAAAAACAATGGAGCTGGTTTAACATTTTATTATATTGTATTTAAAAAATAACGTACGCATTTATAATATGTATACCTAACTACAGTTAAACATATTATATCACTAAATAGCCTATGATCCGACTGCTAGAATCTTATATCCAACCTTTTTTAATCAAAATACAAATTAAATCATAAAGAATCTACCGAATTTCATAGCAAAACATGGCTGCAAGTAATTTTATATTAAAATTTACAAAAACATCAGATTTCAATAAGTTACCTATACAAATATAACGTTTATTTACCGCAAAAACAAATCCACAAGTTAATTGTAAATATAGACTTATTAATATTTAAGCAACGAAAAAAATAACCATTTACTTTTCTCAGTTACTTAGGTAGTCTAATTTTCCCACTATTTTAGGCAAAAATAAAATAATTCACATTCGTTGAACTAGAGAGTGACTAGTTCGACTTACTGCGATAGATCCTACACAATCGAAGACGGGCACAAGTGCCTTTGAACAGACAAATAGAAAGAACCTCCCACCCACAACCAGTGAGGTATAAACCATGCATCAAAAACAATAATTAAAACTACTTACAGCTACAAGCAATCCTCCACAGCCTTGTTTCTCTATCAATAAACTTATTTTGTGATTAAAAAAGGGAATATAATTTTAAGGCAATCGATTCTCGAGTTATAACAAACTTTGTTCATAATTAATATGAAAATGATGAATGAATAATATACAGTGGTAGTATTCTACAAGTTACAATATAAATATGCGATTACATTAAATATTACTTTACATTAGAGTGACTAATTTTTTTAAGGTATCGAATGACCAATGAATTACACCTCGTATAATGTATAACATACATAATATATAGAACATTTTTATAAAAATAACGACCGACATGACAACAGATCTTCATGTTGTAAGATAGTACCATCTTTAAATAAGTGTTTGAGAATACAAAGAGTGGCTTTTCCATCTTGTTCTGTGGTATTTTTAATTGCGGAACATTATGAGTCCCATTCTAAGAATATCATTTGCAAAAATTAGTAAGCTTTGTTTTTGTAATAGGTACCTAAGAAATTACATATTAATATCAATATTGTTGGTATTACTTATGCATTTGTCGCAGTAAGAATTCATTCATGCAGCGCTCGCACATACCGACTTCAATAGTTATGGACACGTTTTGTCTCAATATAAATCTTTGGTAACACCTGTCTTTATGGTTCTCATTCTATTTACAAATTAGAAAACCATATTTAACCATATTTTTTTTAGTAAATTATTATGTAGTCATTCACGGTCATGTGTCATTCAGCAAGTCACACGAACGCACCTGTATTTTTATCCATACTTTTTTTGAATCATTTTTTTTATTGTCTAATGAACACCTCGCACTTAGAACTTTGCTTTGAGCATATGACAACATCCAAGGCTTATAACAAATGTATGACAAATTTTAATTCAAGATAATACGTCCTTGTAAGACACAATTTAAAATGTATTAACTGACTAAACTCAATTTGAGACACTCGTTTTTGTACTTTAACCAAAAACCCACATTTCTAAACTTTACAGATACTTATAAATGTATTTGAAAATTGACTTTTAACGATTAAATATATAAGCTATAGTACATGTTGTAATACCGCCACACATTGCACTGGTGACGGAGTTATTTTTTTTTGTTTTTATAATATGTGAATAAAAGCTTATTTTCAAAAAATGTTTATTTTACCATTAATTTATATTCATGATATACCGTCACGAAAGCAACACAAAACGGAGCATATATTACAAGCATAATCATTTCATAAAGACATAGAAGAAATTAATTATGAATGTATTATTGTGGTTTCTTATTATAAATATATATAGCCTGTACCACTTAGCTATACTTTCCCGTTTAAGGTTTTTTTCTTATCAGATCAGTAATTTCGGAGATTACACACTAATTACTACATAAAAACTCGCAAAAATCTTAATCTTAACCTTTCGTATTAATACAAGGTGTGCGGATATGTACGGATTATGCAACACAATAATCTGTACTAACTTTGAATAGGAAAAGATTAAACCCCGGTAAATTATTCTATACCTACTACTAGGAGATGTTTCATGAGGAACAAACTATTAGAATGGAAGAGAAACTATATTTTATGCACCTACTTTTAAAATATCTTCAGCAAAACTATAAAACGAAAAGGAATGATGGTGGCATGACGCAAGTGAACACATTGCGTGTAATAGTATACTATTGTTACTTTTTAAGGCACCAAATCGGACATTAATTGAATACATATTTTATTTATACTTATGATCCAGAAGATACTTATGAAACAGAAGTACTTATTAGCGTACGGTTATATTTGATACTATATAGATACGTACATCTAGAACCTAATTCTATGGGAAATATGTTCTTATTTTCATACAACGTAAAACTGTGTTCATAGAAACTATATTGTGATAGAGCGTAAACATTAAACACGTTATTAGAAAGCAATAACCGACGCTATGCTATTAAATGCTGAACTTTAATTAACGAACCGTAGTAGAATAATCAAGATAAATACATTCTTCACAGTACAAAAACCAAAAATAAATATAGATATTGCTAAGCGAAGCCAGATAACCTACGCGGCAATAAACAGTATTTTTATTTCCTTTGACGAATACGTCCAAACTTTTAAAAGATGTCGTGTTCCATTCTCTTTATAGAAATTAGTATTATAAATTGATACGAAAACTGCGCAATATAGGCCATCGTAATATAAAATTAAACATAACGGATTAAAGTAGTTAAAATTTATCACATATGTACACAACAAACAATCAAACAATTTAAACGAAAACATTTTTTCAATAATTTATCATCAATCATATCAACCGTTTTAACCTTCTATGCGTCATAAATTCTATTAACGAAAATAAATCATCTGTTTCAAATCTAAACTCGTAACAAAATTTATAAAAATAAAATCAACAACCAAACAACATGAAACGTGTTAAAGATGATTCCGTTATGTAATGGCGCGTACGCGACCATAGACAAATGTTTAATATACTATGAGCAGCTTCGAGTGGATTTGAAATTTGCTCATCGTTTAAGTGGGGCGAAAAGCGACTTTAACGGTGACTGTGGCGTGTTCAAGGTAGAACTGCTCGGGCTTGGGTCCACACACGGCTGCTGAGAGGTATCTGCTTCCAGGTCGGGCATACTCATATCCTCAAAGTCTGGAATATTCCCTGTATACGAGATAAGCTGATTCCCTTCAGCTGAAAGGATACCCAAGAAAACAACGTTAGTTAATTTGCAACATTCGTCACTCTCAACTATCTTCAACTACACTACTTTAATACGTTACTCACTAAATAACACAGTAATGTTGAATAAATCGAACAGTTACCGAATTGTCTCCTATCGGAAATATCTATGGATTGGGTTGATCTACATATTTTATCTGGTGTTACGAATTGGGTACTATTCGATTTATTTTACATTCATATTATATATTGGAGGCACCTATTTCAAAACTTGTTATAGACTTATAGTCACAAGGAATATTCACTAGTTTCTATCTCTTACTGATTTTATTTAGTAAACGATTCGTCGCTATAATGCACGAAATAAAATTACAGAATAACTATCGCAATATTTATATTACATTAACAGTGACCAATATTATTGCATCTATGACTTAAAAGTTCGTGTAAAGTACTATAAAAAATATTAAATAGCATAATACCAGAAGGTTGAAATATGAATGAAAATTATATGATTCCAAAACACCAAATACAAAAAGATACAACCATACAGAAAATAATGTCTCAAAAATAACTTGGGACAAATGTTTTGTGCAACGAGGCAATATGTTAGTGTTAACGTACACAGAATTATCTATTTTTTGTAATCGTAACTTTGCTATACGGTCAGTCTGATATGTTTGAATGTAAATCTTCCCACACGAGTATATGTCGATTATGATTAGCTAAAAACAATAGGGTTTTATGTCACAGATACACACACAACATAAAACACACACATTAAAATCAGGTATTCGTTCACATTTCCGTCTAGCCGAAATACCGACCGTCGCCTCTGCGCCACGCAAAAAAATGCAGAGTGACTTCATTTATACCAAAACCAATCATCAACTGTGTTCACATCCGTCTAAATTTTATTTAAGTAGGTACTTTTAAATATGTTATCGTAATCGCAATATTGAAGAATAATTACGCTAATGAATCATTATTAAGCAGTAAAATAAAAATAAAAAAAATATTCACAAATATTTTGTCACATTGTTCATGTTGGCAAAATAACGAAAGGTAAGTAAAAATCATAATTAAAACTAATTCCATTAATTAATAACACCACCCCCTGTGTAAATTATTACAGCAACTAATTATAATAAATTCAATAATGCTCGCACCTACAAGGAGGAATATACAAATTCTTACAATGAAAATATTATTACATATTATACCATATATTACTAAGCTTACAAAAATAACTACAACTATAGCGGAATAGCTACTACATTAAAATACATAAATACAAAGATTCTGGTACTTTTATGTATAAATGATTTTCGTCATGCTGAATCACCTCAGAATTACATGCGAAACAAAGATTGATGAGCATATATAATGTTAAAAATAAAATAAAAAATGTGCGAAATCACAGCAAACCCATGTACGCTAAAAATCGCAACTGAATGCTTCATATCATATAATAACGGAATTAGTACCATTGCCTTCATTAAACGTCGTCTCGTCGTCATAGCGAGCATTCGAACCGTCACCTCTCAGCATCTTTGCTTTAATTAACAAATAAAAAAGATACTTAACGAATAACGTTATGTAGGTATCGTAGTTTTAAGAAACTTTTAAACACTAATTACTTTAACTTATCTTAATAAGTAACATTTAACATCTATGCAAAGAGTATAAAAAACTTGTATACAGAAAGTATGACTATGCATACCCGTAAATGCGCCAATCTGTCCTGAAAGTCATCATACGTAGCACCCACAGTCCGTCGCAACCATTGAAAAGTATCCTCCGCATTCCATTTTACCACCTTGCGACTTTCAGGTGATGCATTCCTCGACTCTATCATCTTCTTAGCTGCTTCAGCATATCGTGACAATTGTTTCCGAGCATCCCCGGTGAATTTTGGATGAGCTAATTTAATCGGAATATCATTCATTATCTCTTCATACATGGACCGAGATATTTCAGGAAAACAATGACTGGGTAGAAGTGGGTCAGATCCACCCTGGTCATTTACTTTTCGTTCCATTAACCACCTGTTGAAGGAATCTTTTGGAGCATCTATGCTCTCTCTTGTGTGGCATAATTCTTGATAGCATTGTCTTAATTTATTTGCAAGAGTAAATCTGAAGCCTTCTATTTCTGGATGTGGGTGCGGGCATATTGTAGGTGGTCGTTCATATATGACTACATTTGTGGGTACTTCAATATTCCATGGTCCTTCGAGAGCAACCTTCTTGGCTGGAGGACCATTATCTTCCGAGGGTCGCCGCTTGCTCGCACTCGGGGTCATACTGCCAGCATTAGGTGGACCCGTATGACATATACCAAGGGGATCAGTTATGGGATCGAAATCTCTTTTAACTGCAGGTAATTCCCACATGGATTCCCCTGATATTTTGTTCCAGAAATATGGTCTATTTTCACGCTTCGACCAGTATTTGCGCCAACCTTGCTGTAATAAATCAGGGTGCAGCTCGGCAGCAAGATGTGGCGCAAGTGGTGCAGGAGCTCCCGGTGTCTGTGGCGTGTCCCCGCCACTTGCACTCGGAGACGATTGAATTTCAGGGGAAGAGTCACTATGAGTTGTAGACGTCTCCCAAGTGGAGGACCCAGCGACAACTTTGTCACGAACATCATTCATAGTGGCACCGAGGACTCGTTACAATAAAAATCAAATTGTCTAAATCCTGAACAATAGTTCAAATGGAATGATTTTTCAATGACTAATAATTATTATCCACTTACTAATAAGTTTCCTATAAGCGCAATATTTTTATTGATGTTCATAATACAGTTACCGCCAAGAAATTTTGATGACGAGTTTTCAGAAATATTTATGTGGTACATGATAAAACATGACATTTAAATAAAAAACAATAATTTCTTACACCTAACAATAATATCACTATGATCAATTCTGCAAAAACACTTCAGAAATCGTGAATTTTACGAAATAAATATGAGCGTAGCTCCCCAAGC
>DWGW01001561.1:0-11092 GCA_018247775.1 Udranomia orcinus
AATATACTTATTATATGATATTATATTACGGCAGTGAGATAAAAAAAGGCCAATGTCACATGTATTTGTGATATTTCATTATTTTTACGAAACAAATAGGAAAAGTAATCAGCAGAGCCTTCAAAATTTAGGTTAAATCTTTTTCGGAATAAGGTCGTTCACTTAAATCTCTTCATAACCTTGTATAAGAGAAAGTAAAGAGTAAAGAAAAGTAAGAAAGAATTACCAAAGAAGAGGAAATAAAAGGCGATTAATTATGCAGTATCTTTAGTAGGTTGCCGTTTTTTCTTAAAACGCTGTAAACATTTTAATACAGCAATAGAGAGTAAGATAAGGTAAAAATTACCGACTCACGATGTGATACCGTGGATTTAATCCTTACTATTCTATCGACGTGACATCACTCCTATCGAAGACATACTCGTATCTTCGAGCTTATATGGAGGTGTTAACAAAATTACTAGCATTTTGCTAGTAATGTAGAAAAACAGACTTGTAAAAAACTACAAACGACGATGGAACACAATGTCGCGTGTGAGTTTATTTTCGATATCTAGTAGTAATAGAAATCCGGTTTCTAATACGTGAAATGACCTTTTAGAAACGTGATACCCCATCATATCTATTGCTTGAGCAAACAGCTGTGCGTGCAATAGATCTGAGATTAGTGCGGTTGTGGTTTTTGCGGTGCTATTTTATTAATCAATCAGAATCATGCGTTGGAGAGCATGGTTATATGAGAAGAGTCGTGTCACGGCTCTATCGTGTAAGGTAGCACTTTGTGGACTAGAAACTTTGTCGGATGAAAGTCGACCGTTCTGGCCTTTGCGCTCTGGCATTGATTGATACATACCCTTGCGTGGAGTAAGGTGAGCTGTATTGTTGGAAAGTTTACTTACTACTTTATAATATATACTTTTTACGATTGAATAAGTGACTTCAGTTTATGCAGTTTTTAATTTTAGTGTGTTTAAAGTGTTTTATATCATTAAAATTATTTATCATATAATAAATTATATATCATAATTATAGCATTATCGCAAAGGATGCTATTATTAACTATTCTGTGAACTATATTTAGATATTATTGATCCTGACAAATATTAGACGGTATCCGTTATGTCTAGCCTACAGGATGTGTCGTAAACCTAAACAAAGTAATTATAGACCATGAGATAGCTTCTCGGCCACTTTGTTTATATTCTATGTATTCTTCTCTGTACAACGTTGCAAATGTGTTGCAAAGCGCTGCGTTCGTGCAAAAGTGGCATAATAGATTTTATATCGTTACACCAAATGTCAGGGGACTCTGTTTAACATTGAGACGGTCGAGCCCACTTACAAGAGCTATAATAGTGCATGTACATCGAACTCAAACCAGTAGGCTCCTGAGATATTGTACTTATCGTTAGGCTGGTACACTATTCGTTGAAAACAGCCACTGATATCGATAGACATTGAAAATCTGCTTCCTGTCAAAAATCTCTGGTCCCAAAATAAGTCTAGCGCAATCAGGTTACGGCTCCAAACTCCGATATCAGCTAACGCATCGTCAGCTAAGCTACGGCTTAACTTTGACAGCTTCTAGCGCTTCGACTAGTAGTGTCAACTAAGCTACGGCTCCACACTTCGACTAGTTAGACGCTACTACTGCTACTACGCTATTACTTTAGGCGTACTTACCTCGGCAAGGTCCAGGGTAATCAAGCGACAGATGCTTGGCGGGGCGGCGGCACGCGCGTCGCCGCAGGCGGCACAGCGAGCGGTACGTCTTCCCGTCGCTCCCGCAGACGGGGCCCGCCCGTCTGCAGGCTGCAGCGCAGACGCACCGCGCCCGCCCGCCCCGCACCACGCACCGCCGGCCCGCGCCGCACGACACGCCTGCGCACGATTCTGGGGACGGAAGATCAGATCAGTTTCAGACAGTACAAGCTTCTTTTTCAAAGGGCACGCTAGCGCACGATTCTGGAGATGGAAGATCAGATCAATTTTGGATTAAAGCTTCTTTTTCAAGCAGCAATAGTCCTATAACGATGAGATCAATTATCGTTGAAAGACGATGATTAAAGGGTAATGGAAATGTAAATGACGTTCAATCAGTTTATTTGTATACCTTCTAATATAATGAAAACATTCGATTCCTGATATTTGATCCTTATCGGATTCGCGAAGAGATCGTGGCTTCTAAGTGCAGTACAGAACGAGTTACACTTGGTTTGTGTCGTAGAGCTATTATCATATTATTGGTTTAGCGACTGCACAATTAATTTCATGTTGACACTTCACAAATATCCCCAAGGACAGGAAACGCTCCTTAAGCAACCGATGTCTGGTTAGCGCACAAATTAATATACACCAACTAGCCGAACTGAATTCTTAATTTTATTTAAATTAACGTTGACCTGAAAGTGCGACAGATAACAGTTAACGCAATCTATAACTTTAATGTTTACATGCAACAGCGAATGTCGCCTACAAACTTATTCCCGGTTGTGTTTATAAATAATTCAGTATGTAATTAAATAAACCGGGCATGTAGAATGACTGGCTTTTGAATATTGAAATAGGAACACATTAATGGCGTGGCCGAGGCTGCGATGTGTAAGATTTGTTCCGTCCGCAGTGGATTTGCTGTTGGTCACTGTTAGGCACCTGTTTCATTATGGACGAAGCGAACGTGCGTCTGGTTTCTCGCAACTGCCTGTGGGGCGCTGCTTGAATGGTGGTTTAAGCTAATTTAGCGCTTTAGTTAACAGTAATCTAACACCTGTGCGATGGGGCATCTCATTTCACTAGAATCCACACAGAAGAAGTTAGGATAGGTGCGTAGTAGCACTCGGGCTATTTTCAAGAAGTGTAGAAGTGTACACACTATACAGAAATTAATAGGCACATACAATAAGATATACCTATGCCTATATGTTTTCAGTAATTATAGACAAAAATTTGCTACCTTTGAGTAAGTTGTGACTAAATTATAACGCCTCGGTTAAGTGAGCCTCCCTTAACATACCTACCCCTTAAAACCAGAATACAGCATCAAGAAACAGCTATTACAGGGTAGAAATAGGTATGACGGAGGTGCATCTCGAGCCTAATTCTTTTAGTTCTAAAACTTTCTAGTGATATAGTGGTACGTAATTCAATTTCGAATTGATAAAAATACATACTTAATAGATACCATACTGTATTTGTGCATCTTAGCACTTAAGATGATTAGTGTTCGTTAAATATTATTTCGCATCAGGTTTTTCGTCTGTAATAAGACCTGGGCCTCGATTACGAGCCTCCCGCGAAGATCTGTCTCATTGAATGTAAAATAATACATTTCATATGACAATGCAATGTAGTATTCGTCCTTCCTCGTGTCATGTAGAGACAACAACACGATTTGATGTTTGTTTTTATATCGACGAAGAAGTATTAATACCTTCCAACTTTGTTTTTACCGATGTTTCATTTTTATGGTCAATAGGCGTAGAACGCACGTACTTACTGTTAAAATCTCCGAAGATAATTTATATATATTTTATTAAGTAATTTGTTAGGAATAATGATAATAATGAGACTTTTTATTTAGTTTTCTGTAAAGTTAAGATTTTTAAAATAGGAGAAATGGTGTAGAGACAAATCAATACGCTACGTTCAATAACAATTCTTTAAACTTTACTTTTATAACTTAAATACTAAATGAAGGGTTGTATCGATGTAATATTTCCTGACGCTTTGTAAAATTTGCAAATGGTTTAATTACTCATTTACTAGTTTTTTTTGTTGTTGTTGTAAAATAACTTCGACGGCAGTGTCACCTTAACCTCGCTAACTTTAACATAAAAAAATTGCTAATTTTAATTTAACCAGTAAGTTAATTTTCGAATAATGTTATATAGGTTTGTTAAAAATCGCATGCATCAAAGTATTTGATTATGTTGATATGATTAAGACAAATTGAAATAAATTTAGGTACTAAAATATTAAAAAAAATTTTGAGCATCGAGAATTTTGCTATTAGCATATGTCTTTGAACTAATAAAATATTTCAACAATATAGGTACAATTTATTCAGCAAAATCGTCTAAACGAAGACTTACACAATAATCTACTTTAGTTTAATGTGAACAAACTTGAAATTCAATGAATAATTTCCAATTTTCATAAAGTAGTGTAGTGGAGCTGTCTTATTGTATATTCATTCGCTTCCATCTACATATAAATTATCAAAAACATTGTGAATTTTCAGCAAACAAAGAAATGTAGGTAGTACATAATAACTATCGGTCGTTGAACCGACCGACCCAAATCTTTATTGAAACAATCACTTATCTATGTGTGCAACGCTTTATTGACTGAATGGAATCGATTGCTGCAAGTACTGCGGTTAAAATAGTTAATTACTTGGCGATTTTCTCGCCATTTTGTGCAGTAGCATCGTGCGCGAGTACCTACGTTAAAAAGCAAAGTAATAACGTACCAATGTTCAAATTCTATACGACAAGTGCCAATATACGAATCAGTCTTTACTTTCAGGAGTTCACAGAGTCGTCAAAACTATACTTATCAATACGTAAGCTGTATATGAATGGTGGTAGAATCTAAGAGATGGTCCATCTCTTCCTATAAGGTACCTGCTCAAAGCAGCTGCCAATCCACTAGCTACATACTAGTCATACAGAATTCCAAAAAGTATAACTTATATACCTCACAGGAGGAAGGAGGATTGACTTTTATCTACTAGACACATCTAAGCTGCGTAACTAGTAATGTATGGACTATGTATTGTCCTCTCATAACTAGTAACACACACACACACACACATATCTCATGTACACATGTACTCACCAGCACATGCAGTACACGGCACGCCGCCAGAGAGTGCCTTGTAGAAGAATATCTCGCCGCTGTCCAGGTCGCGGGGGCTCCAGGCAGCGGGGGCGCGGGCTCCGCCAGCGCAGCACTCCGCGCGCCCGACGCGGAGCGCCGCCACAGAGCTGCACCGCCCGCCGCGCTCCATTCCCGACCAGCAGATCCCGGCTGGATGAAAAGGATAAAGATATAATTCTAATCTTAGACTCATATAATTTAAAGGTGTTCAAGGCAAGAATGAATAGACTTTATTTAGGCAAGCGTGCTTTAGGACGCATCTTAGCTTCCCATCAGACAAGATTGCGGTGAAACGCTTGTTTATTTGTAATAAAAAAATCTTATTTTCTCTCTTTTTATTAATAAATTTAATATAAAATTAACCTATTCTATGTTCGTCATGTCGTCCCCCTGATAGTACTCTTAAGTGGTAACTGCCGTCCATGGACTTGTAATACTTGACTTATAATACGCAAGACAGGCTCGAAATTCTGTCCTAGACCAAAAGCAATGTCCTAGATATGTTGCTACTGTTCTAATGGTCCTCTGGAATATTGGCACTTGTTCACAAAAACGATGTTACTCTGACATAATATGAATGAAATGCGCCTTTTCATAGCCATGGATGACTTGACTGATTTAAAACAGTATTAATATTTACTTATTATATAAATGCGTGTCGGCTATAAGGTCTTAAACTTAACCCTAAACTGTCTCTGTTTTTTATATTTTATCTTTTTTTATTAAGAGATCCTTCTTTTAAATACACATTAATTGAAAGTTACGAACAAACATAACAAAACCATGGGAATAGACGAGCTATGCCCGTCAAAACTTAATAAAAAAAGTTCATACAACAAAAACCTGTTTGCTAGTTATTTAACGCTCAGAATGGACACTGACAAAGTATTTAAATTGTCTAAATTTATTTATACCGCTATGCTCTATAAAGTACACTTAACTAATGTGTGTACAATGTGTTGTCTAGACGTAATTATTTTAATTACAAACAGCAGATGTGTTTATCTTAAGACAACATATTTTAACGTTGACAACCGAATGAATTTCGTGTTTATATACACACAATGTATGAATTCTATTATAGAAAATAAAGAAACCATCTGCTTTTGTCTTCAGTGGGACGTGAGGCGTTCTGACTTAGTATCAGGAGTAGATCCGGAGATCCGGTTTTAGTGTAGGAAGCTTTATTTGGAAATTAGTGCCGATTTTATAAAGATATCGCTTAAAGTAAATGTGTTAATTCATGCTACTGTTAGGAACGGAATATGTAATTAATCTGAAAATATAATACTTCTAAGTCTTGCATGCTTGCCCATAAATAATATTTTCTAAAATATTGAACTTTCTGTTTTAAGGTAAGTAAAGGTAAGTTTTTAAGGTAAGCTTTTTTTTCAATTCAGAAAAATTTAACTTTACATTAAAATGTAATTAACGACCTATAGAGTTGTAAGTTGAATAATTTTACAGTAATAATATTCCTAAGAATAGCAAAAGATTTTAATTTCTTTCGAAAGGTAAGCCGAGCGGAAAATAAATATTAATTTATGGCATATATTCAAAAGGAAAATTGTACATTCGTTAATACTGTATTATCCGTAGGTTTAAAGAAAGTAGGTACTAAATTGGCTTAACTTTACGTATATAGAAATAGTCAAAAAACTCCGAGACTTCATTGCTGCATTTATTATGTGATTCAAATAACAAAATACGCTTAGAGCCAGTTCACATTAGGTCGGACCGAGAGTTTTACCGTTGGCCGACTATCCGACTTGCACATCCGGCTATTCACACTAGAAGCTGCCGATTTGAGCTGGAACGACGCTATACAATGTATTTTTTATTTTTATTATTTGGGGAACAAACAATTATACTGTACAGAAACAATAATGCATATATATAAGTAATACTGATAGCATCACCGCTGGCCGGCTATCCGACTTGCTTTTCCGACTATTCACACTAGAAGCTGCCGATTTGAGCGTGGACGACGCTGAACAATGTATTTTTTTAGGAACAAATAATTAACCAGTACAGAAACAATAATGAATATAGATAAGTCATATATATGATATATATGAACGATAGATATGATCGTATAAAATCTTTTTAGGATCCTAACTCAAAAATCATTTTTTTTTAAATGTGTGATAAAAACTTGATAGATACGATCATCGATTGCTCTGTAAATAATAATTAGTTCCGATATTGCAGCCTTGTACCGTTCCAGCCTGAATGTAGCGTGTTTACGGAACGATAGGTATGATCGTATAAAATCTTTTTAGGATCGTTACTCAAAAATCGATTTTTTTTAAATGTGTGATTTGTCGTTCCGGTAAAACCATCCGACCACTGTGAACTAGGTCTTACGCGAAAGAAGCCGTCGGGCGATGTTTGATGACGCGCATTAGCTAATCGCACGCGATACGTAAGGTGATTTGCAACGCAGATTGCTTTATTTGCGTATTCAGTGCGATGCAAGCTCACGGTGGGTACTCAGATGACGTTACATTGTTGCGGACTGAGACGGGTCGTGACTATCGCGTAGCGTAAATTCTCTCACCTTTACTCATTTTTTTGCGTAACAGAGACATCGATCGGTGTAGGTCTGACTGCTTTTTTATTTTCTACAAACTAGGAAGGTTTCGAGCTAAGCTCCTAGTAGGAAGGCAATACTTCACTACGGTATCAGGCCATCAGGAGCCTGAGCCAAATATGATTACGTATTAAATGCATACGGTTAATTAAATCGTGTGAAATAGATACGTTGTTCCAATAGCAATCCTGATAGTATGATACAAATAACCGAATGCCTAAGTCGTATGTGTATATTTCTTTCTTGTGCGTGTAGACTTGACGATAACTAGTCACGGCACGTCTGGTTCATTCATATCTTTGTATTTTTTGACGTTAAAATTGGCGGTAAAAACAATATCCCCAAGATTTAACTGTACCTCTAGTTCGATACAAGTCATGCGGAACTAATTACTTCAATGACAACTGAATGGTCGTCAGTCTGTATTCAAAGGTCAAAGCCGTTATTTTCTGTATTCATTTTTAAAATACGTTGTAAATTGTAAAATGTGGGTCCGACCTCGCTTGGCAATAGTAATAGTTCCTGCCTTGTAGTTAGAAGTATTTTAAAGTGGATTACCTATGTGGAGGTTATATGTAGGCTCTTTTTCATATCTGCATTCTCGTTATCATTTACTGCAATAAGAAGTTGAAGATAACGAAAACGTAATGTTTAGCCCCATGTCTAGTCGGTGTATTTCGACAAAAATCTTCTCACATTACAGGCCTCATTTTAGCAAATTGTATGGAATCCACATAAAATTCCCGAACCTACCTACATCAGTATTGAATACTTCTAAGCAACTTTTGTTGCAGCCTATTGTAAATTATAATATTCAAATCTTATATTCCCAAAAAAACATTATTATGCCTCGTGCACGACTTGCGCACGATACTCCACTCCCGGATACCACAATCCTACCGTTAACGCACCTAATCAATATTAGACAATCGTTTAAACGGATCGTTGTCCACGTAGGTACGAGCAAGTGGTCCGTCCACGGCCGACGGAATTCTTACACGTGTCTAAGATACGTTCGTGGACGGCAATAAAAACACGGTTCCCACAGATATTTCAGACGGGCATATTAAAAGCAGATGCATGTATCGGTGCGGGCCGAGCCGTATTCGGAATCAAGTCACGGTGAGTCACGCACTCGGCCGCGCTAGACGTTCGGCAGACACTATTTTTCACCGACCGGCCGACCGCCGACCGGCTCGACCACAACCGTACATGGACAACCGAACGTTAGGTAGGTATAACCGACCCGTCAGAGCCGCGTTTGCGCGGAGTCGCGAGCTACATGAGCGTGCGCTGTCAAAGGTGCCCGATTTCGAATACTAACGTCTGTATTAGTTCTGTATGAAATTGTATCGAGAATTGCGTGGAATAAAATAGAGAAGTTAGAAGTGAGAAGTATGTGTGCAGACTATCAACTCTTTACTTCTCTCTCTCTTTTACTGATTATGTTTCTGATCCTCTATCAGAATAGAAAAGTTCAGGATATAAGGATAGCACAAGTGCGTTTTCCTTGACGTAGCGTATTTGACATCATAATATAAAATCCGCAGGTATTTTCTTCTTCATGGTATCATAATATTACTTTTTTCATCAAGTATAAGTAATAATTAGATTTGAAAATCATAACCGAACTCCAGAACCCTGGGATGACGCGATCGCCTTACCACGTCATAATTTCTAGTGGAACATTGGTCATCAAAAATTGGTGGTCAAAATGGTTTGGAGGCTTATAAACAAACCTGTTGTTTATAAAAATGTTTGTTACAACAAATATAAAAGAAATTAGTAATTATAAAAGAAATACCAAAGATGAGAGAGGTATCTCTAAGAGAAAAAATAAGAGAGAAATTGTCATAAAGATTACTCATACTAAAAGGTACAAAAACACTTTACTTAGGTACGACTTAGGTCGAGACTCTTCACCTAAAATGCTAACAATATTTTCCCAAATTAATTCAGATCTGATAGTTTTATTACGGTGAGGTATGGAACCCGATATAATGCGATTAAGCTCATAAATTTTACAGAAAGGGAAACAATAATGAAAAGAGTAAAAATATGTGTGTGTGTCCCATATAGCGATCAAAACAACATGATTTGCCACCCAAAGCGAAATTCTTTTAAATTTAAATTTAGCTAAAAGTGCATGCAACCATGATGCACTTTGAAATTTAAATGTTTTATATTGACGCAATATGGTACATATCTTACGTAAACTTGACCGAGCGAAGTTGAATAATGGAGATTATGAAACTATAATAAGGTTCTTTTGTTTTTAAAAATATGTCTTTTCACAATTCTTGTGATTGTGAGTGATCCTTGTCTTGATTCTTCTGAGATCTTCTAGATCGTTTTGATTCTTCTAGAGGTAATTGTATTTTACTAATGTTACATATATTCTCAAAAGATACCGGATTGTGGATTAAAAAGAAAACTTTGTATTATTTATTTTATAAGCTGACTTTAATATTGATGAACAATTAAATTCAAATCAAAGCTTCTTTAAAATGTTTCGCTGTATTATACATATAGTACATAATATTAATATTAGTATGTAATTAAATAGTATTTTTTTGGCAAACGACGTATGGACGTTGACTCCCATTACGAGTATATACGCTGTTACAAAACAACACAACTTTAAAAATAACACTATGCTACAATATATGTATATACGAGTACACTAAATGGGCCTCAACTATGTTATCGCTTATGGCTTCGCTCGTATGTGACATGTTTTCTTTATTTTTCAAATTTAGGTAATAAGAATTCTTCATTAACACATTTACAATTTTTACATTCTAAACTTAGTACAAATACTGAAGTAATGGTTAACTATTATTTATCTAAAGTTTTAAATTTTTCAAACGGATTTTTAAGACAATTTTTAATTGGATGCTACCAGTTGCCTTCAGTATAATTTGAATTCTCCACACATGAGTCAACCAATTAGGTATCATCTCTCCATAAAAAGCTTAGTTATAATTACCTTTTTATTACAATCCATTAAACTAACCAAAGACAACTTAAACCTAGAGTTAGATATAGTTATATATAATAGATATAGTGAACTAACAATTTTTCTGCGCAAAACTTTATTGCAAAGAAGCAAAAGGTAAGTAGGTAACTTAAATTATTCATAATTATTACTTAAGTTACTGTAATTAGGTTTTGAGCAATTCGATACATTCTATTAATATAATTCAAATCATGCACGCACTAAAATGTTCAACAATTATAAGATTAGTCAGATAAGTTGCATGAAGGCGGAGCATAATTTCCTCAATACTTTTATAACAAAACTGTATTATACGTAAATTTGCAATTCGACCGACGAGGCATATTAACGTTACATTAGCTAATTAAACATAATGTAGGGACTAGTTATTATTTTATATTAAAATGTTGTTACGTATTCAGTTGGTAAGTATGTCAAAGAAATTTTGCTTTAAAACATTAAATATTCCATTTCGTCTGAAATTACAGTTATAAAATATGGTGATCAGACCGGACTTTTGTGCGAAACTAGGCAATTCAATATACTTTGTTCACTGAAATTATTCAACGGCATTATCATAAATATTTTCATAAAGTCCCTATTACAGAATCAATTTCTAG
>DWGW01001562.1:0-11090 GCA_018247775.1 Udranomia orcinus
CTTTGGGAGTATGAGAATCAATAATGGCGGTATAAAGATCCGGAGCGAAGATCTTTAAAGATAGTCCGAAATTAATAACATTCGTAAATTCAAAATTGGATAAAGCTGCTTCGTCTATTATACGTAGACGTTTATCGTATTGTGTATTCAAAGGAGAATGTAAGGATGAATCCGGGTAGCCAATGGAATTCTATAACAGGAGAACGTATATCTAATAGGCGTGTTTCGATTCGTTGCAAAAGTTCTAAAGCGTTTCAATCATGATGCGCATATTTTTACTCATTATCAACTGTTTATACGAATCTGGTTAATGTTTTAAAATATTTTTTATCTATTTTGCGTATGTACTTCTTTTAATAGTATTTTTTTATTTGTAACCGTTTTATTTTGATCCCTGGACAAAATATCAAGGATGTATGTATTTAGGTCGATGTTTGTTGTTCTAAGACAATTAGTGTACTGTTTTCAACTAAACCGCCTTTTTGGTGTTATTTTTCTAAATATTACCTTTTCAGTACCACTTTGGTATATTCGTGCCGAAGGAAATTACGTTTTTACAGCAAAGAAATAATTAGCCGAATAATAACAAAAGTATCATATAGAACTATTGTCATAATTATTGTGCATACAGAGCCGTAAAATTATAACGAAAAGCCTTATTTACCCTAATACTATATGTACGAGTATATTGGAACAGTATACATGGCATATGCTCTAGGCCTTCGCTGGTCGTGGAAAGAAACTTGCCCAGCAGTGGGACATAAAAAGAAATCAACTTCTTTTAACAAATAACTCCAGAACATGTTTTGATACGTCCTTTCAATTTAATAACAGGTTGTACATGTCTATCGAGATTTTTGGAGACAACACTTCGAATAAAGGTTTCCGCTTACATTACCATCTTTGTCATAGTCCAATGCTACAAATGGACAATGACTATGCACTATAGTATCAGTTTTACGGCAAAAGACATGCACCGAAACACTGGTTAGTATTTCCAGCTCAGTAAACGTGCATGAAGGCGTTTTGGGCGATTCGCAATTTACTTACCAAATCGAGTGTGAACGAGCCCACCATTTTGAAACCACGGCTTACCCGTTTCTAATACACACTGTATAGTTGTTTACTGCAAGGGTGGGTACACGTAGGGCTGTCACTTTTTCTTTTTCTTTATTTTGGCAGACGTCAATAGCAAGCATAACTGACCTGGGTCAATACGTTTTACCTCCATAATATTGGAATATAAACTGAAGTTTGTTGCCTATACCTAATTTGATACCTAGTTTTGCATCAATACAGTTAACATATAAGAATGACACTGTTATATTAAACATTTATATTCGATAACATTATATTATAAAATAATTTTATTTTGACTGTTAAATTTAGATATTTTTTATCATCGTCATCCAGTATAAAGGCACAAAAAGTATGTTCGTAGTATGTTAAAGTCTGCATGAAAAACAGATGTGCAGAATATGAATTATATGATGAATAATAAATAACACAATAAATTAAACAATTACTTCAATGCAGTAAAAAATATTCAAGAAAATGAGAGAGAGAAGAAGTTACTATGGGCCATCTATTTTATTTGAAATCTTTTATTCAATATAAATATAAATTTTATGTGTCAACCCTAAACGACAGAAATGGAATTGAAAACATGGTAACGTCCTAAACTCCTTTGTTTATAGCCAGTTCTGTGTTTCGATTTTTGTACTGGCAAAGGTCAATAGCCGAGAATGGTTTGTTTTTTTAGCCATAGACAAATTCGATTTTAGTTGTTATGTCAATGAGTCGTATGTGATTTTGTATCTGTGGTACTTTAATAAACCTTATTTAACTAGGTATAAGGTTCAGTATTTGATTTTATAAAGATAAATTATTGAACATAAAAAACTAATATTTTGCCAAGAAGAACTCAATACGAACAACTAAGAAACTAACTCGGAAAGTAACCTTAACCGTAGTATTTGTTAAAAGACGTCAGATGAAAGTCAATGGTGTCGCGTCTAATGCGTGTACTTAAAGATCAAATATATCAAATATCAAAAACGAGAACAAGAAATAAAATACCCGACTCCGAACAAAACTTTGTTAGGGTTCTACCAGATTCTATTGTATTATGCTATCGTAATATTCAGAATACGTAGAAATAAACATTGCTATCTACAAATGCTTTTAAGTATTTCCCTATAATATATTATCAAGGAAATAATCTAATTTCGATTTCACTTCAGATATAAGGTGCATGCATTACTCGTCATTAGACTATGATTGAAAATTAAATAAAGTTCAAATTTTTCTTCGTCACTATAAGCAAGGACTTGGTTTATTCTATTACACTTAAAATGAAAAACTCAATTAGGAAATAGGTAGATAAGTTTGATCTAGAGCACGTATGCCGAAATGGTGGCCATGCCGGCCAGTCGTTCGAAGAGGAGAGACAGACGAGAGAGGTTTCGATTCCGAGCGAGGTAGATATTTGAATATAGAAAAGAAAGTTCTGTTTGGGGTAGAGTGTGCGGAATCCATAATAGGTTCTCGGAAACGTCGAGCCATAACAAAAACCCCCGTCTGCGTCTGTTTGTAATACCATAAACGGAGCGCTGTGCCGAAACTAATGATAATGTAATTAGGTGAGTCTGAGCTTAATGGGATTAAAATTTTACTGTACTGCGGAGGTCCTACACATGCCGTACTGAACTATGTTGTGCCCGCGACTGCGCTTGCTGGAGTTTTACTTCGGCCGCTACCCTTTTATGTCCCACAGCTGGGCACGGGTCTCTTTCCGCAATTGGACAAACTCCGCCATGCTGCTCCAATGCGTGTTGGTGGAAGAATTAGTAACCAACCAGTATGTCGGATGTTTTCAAACTCCCAAATGACTCCGACACGGTTTAATAACACAACAACGATTTTTGAAGTTTTTATTTTTAGCTGGTACTAAATCTAGTGGTACTTGCAGGTTCGTTTAAAGTCTCTCCTAGACTGTACAATTCTAGCAATATTATCAGCCTCGTCTACTAAGTCCAACGACTTGTTGTCATAGGTTTACGTGACTAATGTGATGATATTCGAACCAACAGGAATCCTGGAAAGTATAATACCTACATATAATATATCAAAATGGATAAGAGATATGTTCTCCGTCAGATTAGTGCTTCGGTAGTCAGTTATTTTTGTAATTGGAAGAAGTTACCAATACACGTATTTCCGAAACCATATCAAATGTACCGAGCTGCCCCGCCTTACCCAATTAGGCGTGTAAAACGTGACCTACGTCCTATTTGGGCTTTGCCAAGTAATTGGCCAATTTTTCCACACGAAGCGGGTTCGGATGGCGTAAATATGAAGCAATTATAGCATCCCATTTCACGCCACTTACGCTTAGAGATGACACTGTGAATTTTAGACGGATTTTCATCAGTTCGCCCGTAATAAACTTACTCGCTGAAGACCAGCGAATAAATCAATCTCTTGAATAAATTTAAATGAACTATCCGAAGTATTATTATAGGTGCCTATATGCAATCTATGTAGAACATATTTTTTTAAACTTTCTATTACAACTTAAAATACATTTCCAAAAAAAAATAGTTAATAATATTTTTCGTTATTATCGTATTTCGGGTTTGTTCGTTGGTTGTGTAACTAAATCATAAGACTGAGCTAAAATTTAACTTAGTTTAAATTGTTACCTTTGAATGACTTAGGACAATTATAAAACTGTAATTTTTTCATTCTTCTCATTGATGGACTTCATCTAACGGATTGATTCAAACATCCTGGGTTCAATGGGCCAACTAGTTGGGAAATCCACATAAATGAAGTGGCCGGGTTAACGAGGGGGGTTGAGGGGTCGAGGGGTTTCGTGGGGGCCGAGATTGGAGGAGGAATCGGCAATAAGTGCAAGGGTAACTGCAACCAATCTGCCGGAATGGACGGACCGTCGCCTGATTTATACCGAGCGATGGAACTACTTACTGGAAGACAAAGCCATAATATATGGCTAAGCCTTACTTTATACACGGCCGCTTTTTTACTATTTTACGAAGTATTGAGAATTATTAGTGCTCGTTTTAACGTAGGGCATGAACATAAAGGTGGTAAACTCTTCTACGTCTTCAAACATCTGGAGGAACTTCGGTCTGGTTTGAAGGTCTTCGTAAGTAAGTCGTAAGAAAGAAGCATTAAAGAAGCTCAGATGGTTTCTCTTTCTGGCTCTTAAGTGCAGCCAACGTTCTTGAAATTGAAATGAAGTTCTAGAACGATCTGGGGAAACTGCGAGTTTTTTTACTATTTAGATGACCGATGGTACCTATATACAAGACCTACCTATGTTATATATAAAAATGTTTCACATTTTATTTTGAGGATCAATCTGCTTACGTGCCGTCGCCTTCAGTTACTTGATCGTTAGAAACGTCACTATGTGAATAAACAACTGTTTTCGTACACCGAAATATGCCCCAGTTTGCAAAAACCAAATGTACTACCTAAATGTGTTTGGATAACGTGTCGCCGTATAACTGGAAAAAGCCTCAATAACGCGGTTATAACAATGAAATATTGCCCGTTCGCTGTCCGACAAAAACAATTTGTCTGAGCTCGTTGCAGGAATGTTGATAATTAAACAAACCTGGAGTAAGCTATTCCGGTGCCCTCCGGCCGATAGATCCATATATTTTACTTTCATTTTCTTTTTTATCCAACCGGCCGTGGATCCGGTATAAATTACTGCAGATACCGGAAAGACTTCATCGCCGCCGATGGAAATCGGTCGCAATAAATCCCCAGTCTATTCCGTAGGTTAAGATGACGAGAACAAGAGGCCCGGGGGCTGCGTCGATAAAAAATAAATGGAACACCAAACAGTAGACGTGATATGTTGGGATTAAGAGGCGCACATCAATAAGTAGCTCTCAGAATTCCGCGCACACCGGTACGCGAGAGGCGCGGGAAAAAATTGAAAGGAGACTCAAATATGTCGTCTGAATATTAAAAAGCAAAATACTGAATAATGCAATGGACGACTCACGAATGATATAAGAACGTAAGACGATTGCCGGAGCTATTTGCAAACCATTAACCGATAAAGCGTAACGGAGTTTCTCTGATACCAAACTTTATGGCTACATTGTCGTGCTCTTTAGTTAAACTCCTTACGACATTTCGCTATGCTTCGTTCCCTTTTGTAGCTTTCCGTTTTGTTTTACGAGAATTGACACGACAGATTTTAACTATACGAATAAGTTAGAGGACGGCACCGGTTATTCAAATACTTTTCATAAATGCTCATCGGCGATGTGATCTGAAAATGGTAGAGCAATTTTGTGGGCTCCTTGTCCTATACCTGTACTACTACGCCTTATAATAGTAGTGTTCTTCCTGTAGTATTTAATCAATACATGTGTTCTCAACCCAAGACCGAATCGAAGTTTCTTCTCAGATCGACCACAAATGCGTTTCTACCCCTGAGGGGTAGTCAGAACGCCTTGGTTTAAGTATGTCTCCCTTACCACACCTTGAAGCTTTCAAACCAGAACACAACAGCAAGAACTCTGCTGTTATAAGGCAGAAATAGATATGGCGCTGGTGCTCCCGGAGTGGAACCGTAAAATGTTCTATATTATTATCCCCTGTCAAAATTTATGATTAAATTTCAAACCTCAATGTTATATTCACGCCGATTTTTATTCCGATTAAAATTTCACGTAGTTTTAAACATGGGTGAAGGAGGCTTCCATTTATGGGCTTCGTTCACGGTAAGTAAAGTGTACGAAATGGTCATTACTGAGGATAATCCGGGATAAGAGTAGCGGGTCCTTTAAGTAATCCGATGGTTTCAAATTCGGGAGAAAATATATGAACGGTATTTAGGGAGATTTTCTTACTAAGAATTATTGAAATGTTTTACTTCAATAATCTGCTTACAGTATCTTTGTATATAGCAAACGACTATAGAGTTCAACTGAAACATAGCTAAATTTCGAATTCTTTAACCAATTTTCTAGATCTTAAAGAATTGAATCAAATACTTTGCTGCCTTCTCTTGATAATAATGATAAAAATCCTAAAATTATAATGCATTATTATCTATATGACGAATTTACTTCTGTGTTTCTTGAGAAAGATTTGGTAAGTGACTAGACTTTTTCGACTTGTTGTTTATTTAAACATTTTTGTACTCGTTACTATGGTATGATTTGTTTCCAAAAATATATGTAAATTGCGGTAAATACTGGAATATCTAATGGCTTTTTACATTACATTTTAATCTACAGACTTCAAGAACAGAAGAAGCTACACTTCTGTTGATACTATTTTGTGTTTTTTTTTTAATGGTAGGATTCCTATTCTACCTATGACTTTCCCACGTGAGGGTCAAAACATCTTTGTTTTCATGTCCATGGACATCGACGCTCATATATGATGTAATATGGTGACTAAATGAATCGACTTGAAGAATTAAAGCTACAACTTTCGCCTATACTATATATAGATACGATATACTTTTCCAGATGTATGCTTTACACCTATATGCGTCAGCTACAGAGCCGAGGTACAATTCTGTCATTTCAAAAGTAAAACAAGACCAACGTAAACGTGACTGCAACGACTTCATAAACCTTTAACTGTGAATAAAACCGTATAATAGCTCGAAGGGTGTTTACTGCCGCCACTTGCTGCCCCTAATGGGCCATGTGCCCTTTAATGTAGGAAATTGCATCACGCCATGAAAATTTTATAGCCCCTATTTTTTGAGGCAACCACCAAATGTACATACCAACGCACTATTTATTTTCGTTATGCGTGCATTCATCATACAGAGCATAAGCCCAAAACATACGAACACTAGAACCAGAATAGAACAAAATATAAGTCCAGAAATCTAAACGGAAACTGAAAGATTAAAGTTTAAATTCTTTTATAGTTGGATCATATCCGGTGCCCCAGCGCGGTAAGTATGATCGTATATATAATTATCATTAATGAATAATAGGTATGAGTTTTCTCAAATGACGACGGAGTAAGCTAAGCAGTTACAGAAAAGCGACCACAACTTTCTCATTGAAATAAAATCTAAGTTTAATAATCTGTACGACTTACAAAAACAAGCATTGTCTTTCCACAGTAAGTAGAAAACATTAATTTTACATTCTCGTCGTTAAGATCTATCAACAATTTCAAATGCGCATATCGTCTCTGGGCCTGCAAAAGTCGCTATGTGTGTGAAATAATACTCGTAGCTTATCGCTGTTTTTGACCATATTAGTATTGACGTAAGGTACAAAATGGTGCCAAAAACAAAAAATTAAATACAAACATATAGCATATACACATAGCGACTTTTGCAGGCCCAGCGACGATATGGTTTTCAAGAATCGCAGCTGGAATTCAGGTATAACGATTCAAGTAAGCATAAAAATTTAACTTTTATAATAATGATCTTAGAATTAGACATATAACTTACTTACCAAGAATATATAAAGGATGTCTATTTTATAGGTTATTCAGGTCAGACGGGACGTCTTATTTGACACCTAATTATCAAATGTCAAGATAACCTAACCTTTCTTTAATATTATCGTAATACGACGCTTTTTAATATTAATTGCCTCGACTATTATGATAGAAATATTTAGATAAGTTTGAGTTATTGAAGTTTGAAAGCTTTCTATATTAAAAAGGAGATGGGATGTTTTTCTTATGTTGTCATTGATATGTACCTATTACACGAATTTCGAACATACTATTAAAACTTTAACATCAACAAAGTAATACTAACGAATGTCAACTTTGTTTGCGAGATTTCATAAAAATATTACTTTCTATTATTTGATAGTGAATGCCCAAAGAAATCTATTCGTTTTAATTTCCACAAAACCAAGGATAGAACCGAGAATTACATTAATTACTATATTCGAACCAAAACGAAAAGATTAAAAGGCACGCCGAAATTTGTCCTCGTCTACATATCGCTGGCAACCCTTGTGCGAGCCATTAAATTCACTAACAATTATACGAAGGATTTCCTACGGTTCTTCACATATCATTAACTTTTTACACAGCGACGCGCGCCTAACGAAAATCCTTTAAACTGGTTAATGATAGACTTTGGGAACATAATTTTACGCTGAAAATGTACCTTTTAAATTTTTCATCACACGTTTCGCCGACATGCTTTTAAATAACGAAGATTAAAATGTCTCTCATGGTAATTTCTCTCATGGATTGAGTTACATTCGTTCGAAAATCATATTTATAGTCATAATTACGAGGAGAATATAAGCTGTATTAAAATCACAAACGCTTACGCGTATATAATTAGCAACAACCACATTTTTAATTTTTTTTAACAGTTATTGTTAATATCAGGTTTGCATGTCGGAAAATCTGATATTTTGATAAAGAATCAAGTTCAAATCTGTGTCTTCAAATGTATTTTGAAATATTCTAATTTGAATAATTAATAATAATTCTAGTTGAATTTGAAATTGAAATCGTGTTATACCCACGGAGACTTTGTTGCACCTTATAATTATGTTCTTACATAAAGTCCTTCACATATTGATGGTATATATATTGTTTTATTCTAATTAGTGTTTGTTAGAAAACGAATAGATAAAATAGGCAACGTATTTGAATACTTCAAGGCATAGACAGTAAAAGCTAACTCAAGCAGTAAATATTCTTTGAAGATACTGCTGTCAGAAACTTTTATGCGGTTTATTTATATGTTGATAGTTTTGCTCCAGCTACTTCCTTTGTCATACATTGCAATAAAAAGTACGCGAGATAACTTTATTTCAGCACATATTGGCACGATACGTGAAGCTACTCGTAAAATCTTGGCATGTTTTCGTACAGCCCGACTATAATCTATAGAAATCTTATGGCATGAGCAAAATTTATGTTACAATAAATCTGAAATTATACTTTTTTGGCAAACGTTACTGTTGTTTAGGTGTGCTCGTTATTATATCATCGAATTGAATTTAGTTGCTTATTGCTCAAAAATGGAATATTCTATTATGTTTGTCTTGTTATTAAGGTTAAAGTTACTTCGTAAAACGAATTCATCAGCTTTTTAATACCAATAGCCATTTCTAAACAATAATCGAAGATATAAATATATTTATAGCTATGATTTTAATTAATAATATTCCTAGAAAAATTATTATTTTTATTTATTTATACGTGAATGGAATAGAAGGCTGATAGACATTTGTGAGTTACAAGTGGTATGATTAATGTTAAGTATTATTGAGATTATCGTAGCGCAACAATGGAACAACGAATATCGCCGCTTGGAACAAAAATATATGCAATATTATAGTTATCTCATTCCCTAATCTCCAAAGAGGACTCAGATTTTGTCTTTACGGAATGCTCCATTGTGGTTAAGACAGTTTAAATGTCCGAATTCAATTCTAGCTCGCAGTACATTACGTACAACCAACTGGCGAATGGGATATTAGCTTCCATAAATTTATTACCGTTCTCTGGCACCAGTTTAAGCTTATCGATCGTCTAGAAACGAATTGGTCGACTTCTACCGCATTTTCCATCATAATGGCGTAAGCATCGATCCTGTTTCGTGCCGAGGAGACGACGTTCATTGCAATTTATTCCATGTCGACAAACAGTGTCCTCCTAATCGACGTTCTAGATTTACGAGGCTCGTAGTCGGGCGGCGGATTAAAAAGGGCAACGAGAAAGATATATGTCTTTATTTCTATGCGTCGTTCGCCATGAATGTGTGAGCGTAAATGAACCGGAATTCAGGGCTCACGGCGCCCGTTCCCTCGGCGTGTCCTTATTTAACTGAATACGGCGGAAGGAGGACAATGTAGCCGAAAATTGCCGGTCTCGTGCAAAGATTTTTACATTAGCCGGCGATTAATCTCTGTCACTATTTTTATGTTAACTACTCCTTGGTCCGACAAATGTTTTAGCTTCGCGTAGGACGAGCGGTTGCAGGCCGGTTTAATTATCCACATTCCGGCTGGACAAATTGTTCGCTGGCCGCCGGCCCCGGATATTAATTTCGATACATTGTCCCCGTGCCCGGCTTTGAAGCGACGGCGATTATTTCCGCCTGGACGCAAAACGCGACTTAAGCGCCACTGGTAGCGACTCAAATTTTTGTAAAAGAATTCCGCTGAAATTCCGGACCTTGCGAGACCTCGTGGAATTGTAATTCCATGAGCGGAACGAATAGGAACTTGCAAATAAACAGTGTTTATTACGGCGCCGTTAGCGTCAAAGATATTTCCAGAATAATCTGACAAACGAGGCAGAGAAAGCTGGAGACGGTGCCGCTGTGGTGCGAAAAATCCAACGGCAAACGGCCCCGCTGAGATATGTTTTAGATAAAGATTATTTATACAGTGTCTTATTTTACAAATCCAATTTCCGCGTGAAAACACGGGCTGGTTGTAAATAACGCAGACAAAGCTTTGCCGGAATCGCGTACCGTTCGATACATTATGCAGACCACGCTTCGTTGCGCCGAGCAATGAGCTCTGTAAATATACCAAGCACATCTGAAATGTTGCTTCTTCTAACATTTTTTTCACAGCGTTTGACTTTACATAGTTCTGCGCAGTTCAAAACTTCATCCAGTTCAACAGGCTTAATGAGTTAATTTCTGCTCTAACAGGCGGTCGGTTGGAATTTCAAACAAAAGGATTGCAAGGATCAATAGTTTCGGTTCTATTGTTGGCGCAACCTTCCTGTGGTAAACTATTAATTGTGCTTAGTATTTATCGACTTTCTTCTTACTTTTATTTATTCTACTCAATTTATATTTAATTAATCAAAATAGCTTTATTTTTTATAGACTATTTAATTTCACTATTTAACCACCATTACAAAATACTTCAGTTCAAATAACTTGGATGTTAACTGATTTCGATAATAACGAAATTTATCTAATGCTTATTAAATTTATCAAATTAATCTATGCGCTTCTATTATATATTCTTATATTTACAAGCACAATTACTTTATCAAAATGTATATACATAAATGTGTTCACAGAAAACAGAAATGGTAAGAATAACAATAACGTTATCGGT
>DWGW01001563.1:0-11089 GCA_018247775.1 Udranomia orcinus
GGCCACGGCGGCCAATCTCAATGGAGATCAGCCATCTGCGCGGGAGATATTATAGTGCACGAGCGTGTGCGCAAACATAGGTGCACTCTCTATTCCTTCATTCTTATGCTCCGATAGGACGGCAAACCGACACGACCGGTGAGAGATCAGGCGCAGGACCAACGGCTTTACATGCTTTCCGAGGCACGGTGGTATACAGCACAAACCCAGACTCCGAGCCGCTATTGGCATTCCTAATAGAAAACCCAATAACATTTTACCCACCCGACTCGGGGATCGAACCCGGGACCTCACGCTCATAAGAAAAAAGTCATAAAGAAATAAACAAACCATAAAAGGCACGGGTCGTGCAAACCTCCTAATTCAACGCTCAATTCATTCATGTGTGCATATTATGTTGCAAATCAGCCCGCTTATTGACATGACGGGGAAGTGTGTAACTATTATCATATTATATTTTACATTTCAACGAACAATGGAGTGAAATATGCACTATCCCGCATGTACGGACAGGGCCGGATTTACTGCATATCAAGAGTACCAAATGCTACGCGACCCACGCACCGATATTTATCTTTTCTGAGCATTTGCATGTATAACATAAGTGGTGATATAACTTTTTTAACACACTTTTATTAGCTTGGTATGTATGCGCATACTTACATGCATGTACCTATTTATGTATTTAAAGGAAACATTGAACACGATTTTGACTTCAAGATGTCGTAAGACAAGTATTCGGAGCCACACCTAAAATCAAGTACCTTTGGGAGGCATATTGAGGTAGCAAACGAGCGTGCAGTCTTGACAACAAGTGGTCACTGCCGTCCATGGACATCAGTTACCAACCCAGTTGGATCTAAGTTCATTCTCAGGTTGACTGCGGACGCTACCTGAGACTAAGTTGGATTAGAACGCCACGCTTCAGCAGGTCTCTCTTACCACTCTTCAAGCCAGAACAAAAATAAATACTACCTATATTTCCGAAAGCCACACTTATCATGTCACTTTATTTAGATTTATTTATTATTCTTATGTTGTTACAATATGGCAGAGTATTGGTGATTGAAATTATAGTGGTAAATAACAAATACACACTAAAAAGCGACACCTATGAAACGATTAGGAAGGTATTGATTATATTCCGCTAGCTCTAGAAAACTCAACTAGATGGCGTTAGCAATATGTGTACAATAAATATCTATTTTTAGATAGGCATATTTGATTTGTATGATTCGATTTGATTTGTACTATTATTATAACTATTAGTACAGTACTTATGTAAGTATATTTAGTTTCACAATAGAGTTACAAAAGCATAGTACTATACCATAGTAATGTACCATCTCAGACTCATACAAAAAAAAATGAATCAATGAATTGGTTCTTATACCAATAAATAGAAGGCGTAGTGGTGCTGCATGTACAAACAAAATTGAACTTTATTTACATACACAGTATACTATTACACTACTGTTAAATATTTATATGACAACTAGGTGTACCATGAGTTAACATAATTTTGTTTGTTGACTTAGTTATTATTGTTCTACCTGCAAATTCCACACCTAACAAAATTTGAGCCGGATTTCCGTTTTAGTTTTGCTTATTAAAAAAAAATGTTTATTAAAAAAAATGCAGAAACGAAGGCTCTAATTATTAGTACGAAACTGAAGTTAATATCCGTTTATGAAAGTGATAACTGTAACTGAAATAACTTGTAATTCCACTTCTTGTAATAGAACCCTCTGTAAATAAAACAAATATTTATTTATACCTGGATATCAGAGACCCGACCTCTATATGTAAGACAAGTTCTACTATACACACTTCATTATTTGGACGATACTACTTGAACAGTGACTACTAGTCACTGAAGCTTTAAAAAAAACTTTAAATATTTATTAAACAAACGAAGGTAAAACATTGTGGTTTCATTTTATCTCCGAGATCATAAAACTCCGAAATCGTGGATACAAGTCTATTTACAAACGCAGATAAGACAGACAGCATTGCGCTCAATTTTTGTCCTGCATGCTATGGTAATAGATAAAATGTAAAGCTAATCGTGAAATGTGCGGCGTGGCTCCGATCAGTCAGATACCGACCGGCGATGGCCGACAAGTGCGTCACCGATTGGGTTAAATTAGCCCTTAAAATCTGCCTCGTATCCTTCGTCACCTACCAAGTCTTTCTCATGTACACCTACAATTCGCGGCTCCGAGATATTAGAGTGACCACACAGGACGTATCTCCCGTCGCTCACGCAAAGATGAAGTACATTCTTCAGTGGACACCCCGACTCCATGCTCCGTTCGATTTCATGGGCACAGGCAACTTGGCGTTCGTGAATAAGAAGTGCAGATACACGAACTGCTTCGTCACGGACAACGTCAACCACTTCCCCAATCAAACCCAGTTCGACGCCGTAGCGTTCAACGGGAAGGACGTTATTCGCTTATCATCAAAACAAATGCCCGCGACTCGGTCCCCAAAACAAAAGTACATATTCGCCGCTATGGAGTCCGCTGACAATTATCCTGCGTGCAACAAGATGTTGGATGACTTTTTCAATTGGACGTGGACGTATAAATTGGACTCCGATTTCCGATGGGGATACATCACGATTTACGATACAGGTGGTAAAGTGGTGGGGCCAGCTACTGATATGAAGTGGCCGAAAGAGATGGACCCTGTAAGCGGAGATCTAGAAGCAAAGTTGTCGAATAAAACCAAAGCAGCCGCTTGGTTCGTGTCAAATTGCAGAACGAAAAGTAAGAGAGAGTTTTTCGTGTCACAGGTGAATAAGGAATTGGAGCAGTATGGGCACAAAGTGGACGTTTACGGGTCTTGTGGTGAATTTTCGTGTCCCAGAAGTAATTCCCAGTTGTGTTATAAGAAAGTGGCGAACGACTATTACTTCTATTTCTCGTTCGAAAATTCCTTCTCAGAGGACTATGTGACTGAGAAATTGTTAACCGCGCTGAATAATTACGCGATTCCCGTTGTGTTCGGATCCGCGAACTACACACGGTAAGTTATTTAAATTTGTTGTCAGAAAATATTTCGTTTTAATGATTGTTGATAAAGCTGTCTCTCATTCTCTTGTGTCAATATGCTTTAATATATTTTTAAATATAAAGTTTGTAACTAAATTTAATATTTCTTAATCTTGAAGAATCTGTTTAACAGATATACGAGTATATAGATTATATTAGATAGATTAGTGCAAGAAATTAGTTATTAAGGTTAATTAGGTACGCTAAAGTTTATAATTTTGGTTTTTCAGTTTTTTCTTTATCTATTTTCCACATTTAATTACAAAACACCAATCTTATCGCGAACGCGTTCGACCTTATCTTTATAATGCAATGATCCTTTTACAATGGGTTGAGTCAATAGTTGAGTCAGACAGAAAAAATCAATACTAGGAACTTATCATTTAATATTTAGACATTCCTTTTAATTTTATATTGATATTCCTATAACTTTGCGTTGTTTGCGACACAGAAAGATCTTAATATTGGCCTATCCACTGCTTGTATCTTTACAGCCATTTTACTTTGAGGCCACATATGCTGATAGTTCATGGCACAGTTCCAGATGATCAATTGCCACGACCTAAGACCATAGGGCACATGAGTATTGTTCTTCTAAAACCTTTTGCAAACTAATGTTGTTCATAAATCCCCATTAATTATATCGCATTTATAGATATGATCGTATCGATCGAAAGTCTTTTTACGATCGTAACTCAAAAATCGATTTTTTGAAATGTGTCGTTTTCGTCCTAAAGGTGCGAGATATTGATTTATATAGGATACTTGTCTTATTCGTGATACGCTATTTAATGTCCCCAACTTCCAGATTCCTTCCCGACGGCAGTTATTTGAATGGACGTGAGCTGGGAGCGAAGAAGTTAGCTCGAATCATGAGCGACGTCATCGCCAATAAGACCATGTACTATGATTTCTTCCGTTGGAGGAACCACTTCAGCTACAAGGATACTGCGAACAACGCGGACATCTGCAAGCTCTGCGAGGTCCTCAACGACGAGGAGATGATGAACACTGTCAGCGTGTGGAGGAACTTCAGGGAGTGGTGGAATGGGGCGAACTATCATAACAACTGTCCGTGAAGCCACGATAAGGTTGGCAAATTGGACTCGTCACAACAAGCCAATGTATTAATTTTCTTATGTACCTGAGAGAGTTCCTGTAAAAGTACAATTAGGTCACCTCAATAAATATTAAGTATTAATCGTTGAATACTCAGTTAATAACACGAAAGTGATATTGCAGTGGTTTGAATTCTTAGGGATCTGAATTCAGTTAAAAGTGTGCCAACTAAATTTAAGAAATAAAAACTAGGCCATAGTCAAGGTATTTGAAGCGTGAGACTGTTTTTTTAAATTAATTATTTAATAAATAAGTATTGTAAAAAAATCTAATAAATTATTTGTTTAGTTGTACATACTTTAGTTATACAATATGTGTTATTATAATATATTTTAAGAAATAAAATTCAATTCGTTACAAACTATTGTATTGTACTGTGCAGAGTTGCAATGTGTTTTTTAACCGACTTCAAAAAAAGGAGGTTATCAATTTAACACGTATTTTTTTTGTAAGGTTAAGAAGTTTTTTGCTCATGGTCTACAGGGACACAGAAAGGGTGAAAAAATTGTCTTATATAATGAATTATTGACCTTTATTTTACTGACATAGCACTATAATTGTGAGTATTGGTTCAGTAACAAACGTTCGAAGAAAAGAACACAAGTATTCTTGTATATAAATACGCATACATTACGTCTTTTTTGTTTTATTTATTCTTAAGTATTTTCGCGCAATCATCGCGCTAAAAAATATTTCTCTATCCGTGGCTCACCACGAATGGACCGTTTCAAACTATTGGCGGTTAACTGCCACCATTGAACTCAATCAGTCTGAATTGCTAAACGTCGGAATCAATTTTAAAATCACTTAAAATTTTAACAGGTACCTAAATATCTCGGAAGGTTTCAAAATTTATGGTCAATGCAAAGCGAAGCGAATAAAATATTTCAACTCAATCAATTTCGATCAAATTATTGAAACTGTACAACCAGGTTAGATTATGAATAGTACTACTATTAAAGGTGGTAGAACCTTTTACCATTTTCACAACTATTTCTAGCTTATATCAGCAGCGTCTTTGTTGTTGTGCTCTGGTTTGAACGGTGGGTAAGGGTGAGGTAACGGTGAAGTAAGTGTAAGGTAAGGGTAAGGCACACTTAACCGAGGCGTTCCAATTTAGTCCTCAGGGATAGCAACGTTTTGTGGTTGACCTGAGAAGGAACTTCGATCGAACTTCGGTTATCTTGAGTTGACTACAGATGTCAATGGGCAGTAGTGACCACTGACGATCAGGTGTACTGCATGATCATTTACTACTTAAAGATTATATAAAAAAAGTAATTTTAAAGTACAGCACACGTATTCATATTTTTAAAGTTAACATAAAAGCTAAATTGCCAACGCTACTTATTATTACCAATTATTGATTTTTAGATATTAGGATTCTAAGTAAAAAGTCTAAGTCTCATTCCTGTATCTAAGAGTCTATCCAATGAGCGAGTAATTTTATGTTAACAATTAAAAGGAAGCTGCAATATTTTACGCATATACTATCAAAGTAGTCCAGGAGCCAGTTATATTCTATGTGACTGGAAAATAAGTTATCGATTTTGAAGTTAATTCTACCAACTTACTAAAAAAACTAAAATGCTTAAATACTTTTAACTAAATTGTAATAATTTGGTACAAAAGTAAATTACGTCACAAGGTCTAAACCATTGATATATTGATGCTTATAAATATTATGGCGTATAAAAATCGATAAATATGAATGAAATTTACAATTCTTATTAACATTTATAACTAAAATATTAAGATAAGTCTTTGTGTCTTTCCGTTCGCCCGCAATCATTGAAATGTATTGTATCCCAAGCCATGCTAAATGAAAGGATGCCAAAACCAAGCCAAGCCGTGACGTTTAGCCGCCACAATTGTTAGCCACCGTAGTAGCCACAGTAGTCTATTACTATGACATCACATCCGGTAGTTTGTTCGGAAAACTAAAAATGCTAATTTGAGGGCTTCGAGGGTTGAAGCTCTGCATGATTATGTAACTAAGAGTGAATAATAAAAGCGATTAATCAATAACGTACAAATTTTATATTGCCCTTCTGTTTCAATTCATAAAGTAAAGAATTGAAGGAGTACACAAAGGGTGTGTGTTATAAACAATCTTCTTATTCACAAGCGACACCGTGAACAGCAAGCTAGTTCTTAATAATCCTTCCTTTTTTTACCGAATAGTCAAATTCATTTAGCGTAATATTTGTATAAATTAAAGTAGAATTGGCAAACGATGACTGTCATTATTTGTGTATTATGACTATTATTAATTACTGCTATAATATTAAATAATGACATTACAAGATATTGTAAACTCTCTTGATTATTAACGCCAATTAGTTTCAAACAAATTAAAGCTTATGCACATGCAAGTAATTATTTTGTTTAAATATACGTATAAATCACTCGCTTAATATCATGAACATTAATTTTGTTAATCTATAGTTAATTTTGTTACTAATTGCAAGTTTATTTATTTTATATTCGTATTTCGATGTTTGGAGTATCTATGTTTATTAACAGCATAAATCTAGAAAATATTTATTTTGTATACTGACTATTTTTCTTTTCTTTTCTGATTTTTCTATTATTTCATGGATATTTATTATTATTTACATTATTGGTTGTTCATACACACGGGTAAGATCCACTACCCCCACAACATAAAGTTGCATAGAGCACTAATTTCGCTGTTTGGCGGAAAATAACATAGAGCACAAAGCAATCGGCTCCTAGACTACACGTACATAAAACTAAAAATAAGTCCGTTTACAGTACCGAGGACCATAGCCGTAATCGTGCTCTATGAATGCTCATATCCGTTCGGGAACAAATAAAACAAGCTTTTTATACCGCCCTCTGTCGGCCACAAACGTTTTAATTTTATTACAATTGTAATTTTATCCCGTTTTCGTAATTACCTTTGTAATATTCGTTCTTGCTTCGATTACGTCGACGCTTTTATTGGAGTTGTTTTGTTGTGGATGTCGTAAATAACCTATAATAGTGACTGTATGATTGTCTGCACCAATAGTACAGCTATTATTTAGATGCTTCATAAAATGCCTGTTTGCTATGTTAAGCTTGTATTGATACACATAAATTTATGTTTATGCTTGGTAAATATAGGTGCAGCCAATAGTAATCTTTGAGATTTTCATATAATGTAAAACCTACCATTATAGTAATTTTATTTTGCAGCGGAACCATAAAAATTTACCCGATACAATGAAAGCCGCAAAAAAAATACATGCAAAATTCTGTGGTATTTTTACCCACTAAAACCCCTCGGTGGCCTCCTGTGCTTTATGGGGGAATTACCCACTAAAACCCCTTGATGGCCTCCTGTGCCCCGATAAATTCTGATGGACTATTATCCGATCTCTAAGTACCCGCAACCACGTCGAATCATCGGGCACATCTCTTGGAGACTCCGTGGCTCGACGCAACACCTTACTGGTACATCATTATGAAATCACAACGACGTCCTTCCCAACGTCGTGGACCAGACAGTTCGAGCTCCCACTTTTACCAGCTCGACACCGGGTCCTTTCAGTTGCTTACGACAGACAGGAGAAACCGTTGCTATTCTGCAAGTCCCGCAACTAAGCGAACATCCAACATAGCCTATATATATATGCTATAGAATATAGCAGCTGGCCACTAAAAGTAATTAAAACAAAATTAAACATTACAATCAGATTGGCTCCACTTTCATATCCACGTAACAGGAGCCCTAAAAACAAAGACAAATCAGACAACATCTCATACGACGCAATCTCGATCTATTCAATATCGCTTCGAATTACATTACGTACAATGGCCAAGAAACAACATAATTATCCGGCCATTATTCCCGAACAATTAACGTCTATCAAGCGACCGCCTCGGGCGTGTTCGGGCGCGGTCGGGTATTCTCGGTAATTGTTGCGCGGGCGCAGTGCCCGCGGCGCTCCGAGCTACTGTCCGGGAGGAGATATGTACAGAGTTACAGCTTTCTTAGACTGTCTGATAAAAGCCTATTTATCAATACGGTTGTTACAAAGAAAATATATCGATGATGAAGTACCTACCAATGCCCTATAACTTCGTTTTTACTGATTTCGCGAGGCCTTTCTAGTGAGTCCAAGTATCGCATGTAGTCGACCTGTTAAAGAACATCGATCTTGTTTCAGGTCGACTGCAGATGTCCATGGACGACAATAACCATGTATCATTAGGTTAGAATAGCTAGTACAATGCTACATACTAATCTTCGAAAATTCCGTGTTAAATTGTTATGACGTAAATGTTACCCATGATGGTTAGTAATGTTGTACTAAACAAGCAACTGGATCTATGGTTAGTGGTCGAGGACATTTGGGACGTAAGACAAATAAAACAAGCCTGTATTTACATTGATTTAAGTAATTCATATTACTTCATTCATATTCTTAAGCCTTATGTAAAATGGTTATAAACTTAGCTTACGGCATTATAGTTCCGGCTAAATCTAATTTATACCATATTTTTTTTACCCTCCCCCCCCTCCTTAGTGTGACGTCACAAATTTTATAATAACACATTATTTCGTTAAAACATATTTTATGTCTATAGTTCGTGTTAAGTTTGAAGCGTATTTTTTGATATTTTTACGTACAATTTATAGCGGCATTTAGTTACGGTATTTAGAACTCCCCACTCTCGTCACACAATGTCACACTTTGTCGACACCGTCCCTTTAATGTATGACATTATATAATATAACCTTCCATTACTCACTCTATATTAAAGTTTGTTACATGTCTCTTCTGTACCGATATTTATTCACTGCTGTACAGAACCTGGATCGCTCAGCTACTGTCACTACTGTGAAAACAATTTGTTTCTTAAATAGAAAAATCGCTTTGTAATGCCTCATTATATTGTTTAGTGGAAGCTTTGTGGGTGGTTTCGGTGATTGATAAGTAGCTTTCGGCGATAGAAGTTATATACTCGTATAATTTACACCTCTATGTTAAGAATCGTCGCAGCCTACTCTAAAGACGATGGAAATGCTAATGTACAACAAATTAGGCTTAGGTTTAAATACATTTATTCTCACAGACTTACATTAGTCACTTACACGAGAACATTAAAAAGAATAACGAAAATTTTAATGCGTTCGTCATTATAATAATTAATACTCAATTAACACATTCGTCTATTTTGTGTATTTTTTTAGAACATGTTCTGCTAATTTTGTTTTGAATGTGTTAAATGAGTTAAATTTTTAATGTGTGCAGATATGTTATTGTAAAGCTGCGCTCCTTCATATGTTAATGTTTTCTCCCATAGGACGTAGACGAATTAGAAAATAGAGATGCTCGAAAAATTATAAGATTCTTCTATTGCTGGATTTTTATAATAAATGAGTTCATCTCATGGTAAGTGGTCTTAAGGATTAAGTGGGAATACCTCGAGTAGGTGTGCGTTGCCACCTTAAACCAGAACACCAGTAAAGGTCACACGTATACATTCCAAGGCCTAATTCGACCTAAAAACTTCGATCGCATTTTCTTTTATTTATTTAAACTACTTCTCCTACGGCTTAGGCGCTGGAGACTTTGTAATAATTTTTTGTTTTTTATTTTTCATTTTGTGATACATGGGTATAATTATTAGTATTTTATGTATACATATTCTTATTCAGTGGTTGTTTAATAGATTTTTGTTTCTTTAGTTCATTTTATTATGGTTTTTTTTCGAGTTTTGTACGGTTGTCCAAGGGTGGCAGTAACTACTTAGCAGAGGACTGTAAGCTTGTTTGCTACCTTTTTATTTTTTTTCGGGTTTAGTACGGTTGTTCAAGGGTGACTACTTAGCTACTGCAAGCTTGTCTGCTACCTCTGTTAAAAAAAGAAACCCACAAACTCTCATAACAACGATATACACGTAACATGCACTAATTTATTCATAGAAAGCCGTGTTCTTGCATGTAGTGCGGGCAATGTCGCCGAGCTTCGGGCACAACGTTATTATTACTTTGAATACAGTTAAATTGATTGTAAAGAGTTATGCCACACGCGTTTAATAAACCTATTAACAGTTATTGCTATGATTATTAATTATATTACTTTAATTCAAGGTTGAAATACTAATCTCTTGTTGTAATGCAATTTTTTACTCTTAACAGCATATTCCTCCTGACCGAGTTTCGGCCACGGCGGCCAATCTCAATGGAGTTCAGCCATCTGCGCGGAAGACATTATAGTGCACAAGCATATGCACAAACACAGGTGTACTCTCTTTTCCCTCACTCTTATGTTCCGATGGGACGGCCAACCAACACGACCGGTGAGAGACCAGGCGCAGGACCAACGGCTTTACGTGCTTTCCAAAGCACAGCACACACCCAGACTTCGAGTTGCTATTGGCGCTCCTAATAGAAAAAACCCAATAACATTTTGCCCGACTCGGGCATCGAACCCGGGACCTCACGCTCAGAAGTCGCGCTTACGACCGCTAGACCAACGAGGCAACGAGTATTAACAGATATACTAAACAAAATATAGCATTAGGAAAATGATCATACTAATCAAAATGCATCAAATGTGTACCTAATATATATAATACCAAGAATAAATTACTATAAATTAATAGCTAGCTTAAGATTATTTCTAAAAAACACTACTATTGTATTGTATTCAAACGAAATTTGGGTCATCTTGGATTAAATTACACCAATTCGTAAATAGCTTACAATAATATTAAACGTTTACCAATTATGAAATATAACCTATACTCGTATATATTATAATTGACCCAATTGGTCTTCTTGCGCTGTTCATTAAATATTCAATAAAAAATAACATACAATTCTCTATTCGAATTAAGAATCAACCATCCAAAAAATATATAACATTGCAACTCGTAAACGGGCGAACGAG
>DWGW01001564.1:0-11088 GCA_018247775.1 Udranomia orcinus
TATGCTCTGACCGGAGCGGTTCTTCATAGCTGTCTTGGTTTTTATTTAATGCGTTAAATGCTAACGGCGTCCGATAACCCCGGACGCAAGGACAAGATAGTCAGCCGCGCCGTAGTCTCCGCCCCGACTCGCTAGTTTTTATTACTGCCCGCGCGCACTGCCGCCTTTTTGTACAGCTCTACTAGTCTACTAAATATCGTTTTAATAATATAGAGACACGAGTAAACGCATAGATACTGTATAAAAATATAGGAAAATAACACTTCTAGACACTATGTTAGGTGGTACGAAAAATTATCGTTAGTATATTACTGTTTCAAAAATAACTTTTCCGTGAAGCAAAATTTTGTCTGTTTGTTTTATAATTATCCCCATCATTGAACAAAGGAAACAGGTGTTTTCGACGTTGTTATTTATTACGGAAATGTAAGGTATCAAAGACAAAAGATTGTTCCGTACCTACAAACTTTTTGACCTATGAAACCGTTCGTTCATTAAAAAGTGATGTACATCTGTATATTTCATTGTTAAATTGTCTATACAACAACAATATAACATAGATTTGCCATGATTAATCATTTCGGCATATTAGAATAACATTTTCGTTGTGATTAATGAACCAATAATTGCTTTGAATCGAAATAATATTGTACTCTACTTAGAGCGGCTTAACATTAATATCTATGCGGTCATGACGAAACGATTGTCCGACCGATACAGTGATTCATTGTTAAATTAACATTTTAAGTTAATTATCTGGTTAACTAGCGGTAAACGATCGACGAATTTATTCAAAATTATACAAAACACACTGTCAATTGATGATAGACAATAGCTCATACCACTCGCTGTATACACTCATAAAAAAGCCAGGAGTTACATTCAGTAACAGCGTGTTATAATAAGTTAGATTTGGTTTGTCGAAATGTTGCATAGAAGGCTGCCTTTAATGGCCAAATAATGAGTGTTCGCACACAAGGTTGGCCGCGCAGTTCCTCGACAGGAAACTACGAGTAACTGAATAGATATGGACATGGTAATTACGAGGCCTTGACTTACCGTTTTAGAATAAAAACCGCACTATTTAAATAGACCTCGTTAACAATGACTTCAATGTTGGCTAATGTAGGTACGTGCGTATGGTAATTTGTTAAACGAACTCGTATTGCAAGAGCTCTTTATTGTCTTTTTGGACACGAGTTTTTCAACATTTAATGCAATAAGTCTATATTCATGTGGTTAAGATGGTTGTGATGCGACTTTGAGTAATAAAGTTACTAGTGAAGTATTCGTTTGAATCGTCGCAATATGGTTTTAAAAACAATGAATGCGCGTGAGCAATGTCATGTAACAGACTTTCCCTAATTTAAATGAAACGTTATAAACACAAAAAAACTCAATTTGACAATTTGTTTGGTTTGGGTAATCCACTGAACTTCTTTTTATACCATTGAAGACTTGTAATATATAAAAATAAGATACCTATAAACAAGATCTATCGACATATTCATTAAAAACATTGTATGCTGCTTTTAGTCGCAGATAATTACGCTAACCTGTAACAATAGAAAAAAACATTTTAGAGGAAAAATAAATGAATTACACGAGTATGTAAAAAAAAATGAAGAAGACATACAGAATCTTTAGAAGACATACAGGCGTAGCCGCCGAACGGAACAAGTGATCGATAAATTCCACGGTATGGTGAACGAACTTCTCATTAAGATTCTTACCTGGACCGTCAACAATCATGTGCGATTCAAAGAATATTAATCGCGGTTCGAGTCTGGTTTCCAAATGTCAGGCGCTGCTTAGAGCAAAAGAAACGCGTAACATGTGTACGGCAGTGCCACATCAGTCGCTTTACACTTATTGAAACTTATCTGGCCACTACATTAAATCTACACACTAACTGCTTCATTTGACTATTTCCATACGAAGACAAACCTAATTTGTCATTCCTTAGGTTCGGTGTATACGTAAAAAAAACTGTCATTTTCATCATACATAAGATTGACCGTGTCTAAACTTAACACAAACAATAATATTTCAATCATAATACCAATGTATGACTTAACATTATTAATTATTTTACATTCATAAGATCTCTGTTCTGTTCTCCTGTTTCTTGTTCTTCTTTCTTATCTCTTTATGTTCAACCGTTCAAATGGTCGCAAAAAATATCAGAATTGACCAAAAAATAAACATTTTGTTTCTGTCAATCCTTTTCTTATCGTTGGCCGATCAAATACTTTGAAAGCGACATTCGTTTTTATTGAACATTTGCATGACAACTAAGTTTTAATAAATAAGTGCCCATATTTTAGCGAAGCGTCTAGTTTCACAGAATTCAAATTCCATAAACGCGCTACGTCGTAGAATAGGCGAAACCTTAATTCTCACGGTTAAACAATTTATCTCCAACCACAATGTCAGTGTTAACTGTTAACTTACATCCTTGTATGAGTAATAACTGTAATAACTATTTAGGAGATCGTAGTGTGAGATAAGAATCATTACTATTCATACAACGATTATGTATCGAGGCGAATTATTCCTTTAGGGCAGTGTTATATAGAATGAGGAATAGCAATTATCAAACATCCATTTATATGTAAGCGTAAATGCGTAGAATGTGTATCAACGACCAATCCATATTCAAGTAGTGAATTGTGGTAGTAACAAACATACAAACGTAAAATATGATACAAAAGTGTATAACAGTATAACTACGACCACGCAGACTAACATCCTTCGCATTTTTATTGACACATTTGACCGTCCGTTCCAAGAACCAAAACAAAAAGTCCTTTAAAATCCAAACAAAATATTAACGCGCACATTTGTGCCGCTATAAACTCCGCTAACGTGCTCGGGTACCACAAACATTTTTTCTAATCATAAATGGTACTCTATGGATAGAAATTCCAAAATGGAGTCCGCGCCGTCACGCCTCGCAGCGCAGACGCACACAATTACGAGATACTTATAAAAAAGAATTCTCAACAAAGCAAGCTTCGTCCTTGGATCCCTAACAAAAGCCGAGAAAGGGCACAGGAACTCGTTTGGCCCAACCTTGGGACTTTCACTGACTACCTACGCACTTTTTGCTATATCTAGGAAATCTTTGATGTTATTAGCTTCGCGTAAATTATTTTAATCTTGTTAATAGTACTTTGTAACTATTAACATTCACTTATATTTATCGCTTTTAATGCAGAATATATTTACAGCTATTTAAATAAATAGTAATTTAAAAGAGATATGCATAGGATTGTTATTTAATTATAAAAAATAATTCTTACGTAAAAGATATAAGTGCTAACTAAAATACAAGATTCTTATATCTCAAATAAGTACAAATATTTAAAACACAGTAGCCAGGAAGTATTTAATACTGAATTGCATATTTCAATGGCATCAATGGCGGTTAGATTTAGAACGAGATTGTATTTGTCACTTTGTTCAATAGCACGCCAATTATTACAGCGTGACACACACACATACACACAACCGTGTTGTAGGTGGGTTTGTGGAGGCGAGTGTTACCGTTACGGAGGCACATACCACTGACGTCAACGAAGCTTGATACCTTCGACGCTATACGAATACGTTATAAACCTACTAGTAGCGACGCACCTTACTAACTTGTGTACGAGTATGCGTAATATTTGTTCTTGTGTTATTTAAGATAACCACTTAACAAATATTTTTTCTTCTTTTCAGATCGTGATGTGTTTGGAGAAATAGGAAAAAACACACATGAGAGACGCACTAAAGAACCGAGAAGATTTATATCCTCCATCCTTGGCGGTGACATACCATATGGCAGTCATCGAGGACATGTTCTAACACAGGCAGAACGTAAACAGTATTTGCCCGTTGTTGCAGAGGACAAGAAAACAGAGGAAAAACCATTAATAAAAGAAGAAAAAGATCCATTAGAAAATGATCCCGTTGTTCTACCATCTAGAAGTTCACCATCACCTGAAGCAACGCCTACTCCTGGCATTGACAACAATATCACATGCCAAAAAGTATCTGTCATTCAGAGAACACCGTCACAATCACAGTTTCGAGATAGCAAAAAAGAAATATCAGATGTCAGTATTCCGGCTACTTTGCCAGCATCCGAACCAGAGCAAGACCAACCTATTGATTACGCCATTGCGAAAAAGCGCGGCGAATCAGAAGACGAAGAAACCGAAAAGAAAATTAGAGAACAGAGGAGAACAAGCAGCTCAAAAATCGCGAATAAAATTTTAGCAAGACCAGTCTTAGTTCTTAGAAATTGTCCAGGTAATAAGATTCCCGGAATAATGAACGCAGCTGCTGGGCATGGAAGATCTACTGGGGGCAGCGGTTCTAATTCTAATTCTCAGAGTAGTGGCGGATCTGGAAGCTTCAGTTCAGGTGCAGGAAGTACTGCACCGAGCTCAGGTGGTGGAGGCGCTCTTGGCGGAGGTTCAGGAAGTGGTGGCAACGGTCGAGATGGTCGATCTAATTATGGGCCAAATAGTCCACCGACAGGAAGTCTTCCTCCATTCTACGAAACTCTTGGTCCGTCAACGAAAAGTGGTCAAAATTCCTTTAATGCTAACAGTAACTTCACCAATGAGTTTAACATAATTAATGGCTTTAATATGGATTGTGAGAATAATGAAAATACTACTAACTTCCAAGAACAAAGCAAACAATACTCCTTAATGCAAAATGCCCATTATGGCCTAGCCCTAAAAGATGAAGAAATTGATTATGAGAATAAACTAGAAAACCTTGGAGCTATTGGCAATTATGGAAGCAACTTTGATGATTCCATGGTTGTGGATATGGGTGAAGATGTTATTGACAACTTCCAATTTTCCAATACTTTAACATTTTCTGGAACTAACGAAGGTATAATTGGGAATCTCTCAGATTCAGCAGAAGATTTTGCGAGTTTGCTCAATAATCACGTAGAATCCATAACTGATTCAGATTTAAGAGAGTCGTCATCGATTACGCCCGACTCGGTACACAACCCTGTGGATATCGAATCATTAGCAGAACAAGTCAGTTTAAGTAGACAGTATTATGAAAAATCTAACTATTTAGCTTTTGCAAGCCAAGAACAATCCTCCTCATACAATTTCGCTAAGGAGCGTCCGGATTTGTTAATGCAACTTAATCCACTTCTCCAACATAACGAAGGGCAAATGCAACAATTACAAATTCACGTCCAGCTGCAACAAAGACAGCAAATATTGTCACCTGGGTTTCCATTCCCTAGTCACTCATTGGAACTCGATTCTCCGACCGGCGTCTCCCTACCGTCACCGGGCGGCAACAACTCCCTGGATGGCAGCAACCACATCGAGACTTCATCCCTCAGTCCTGCTGCCGCTGTAAGTCTGAAGAAAGGCGATACCAAAATTCAAATCTTGCAACAAAGGGTAAGCATCACTTGATTTTGAGGCGAAGCTTAAAATAAAATCACTTCTTCAATGTCGTCTACTAAACGATATTGTAAATTAAATAACGACATTGAAGTGAAAAGAACACGTTATTATATAACGCTGAGCCTGAATCAACTTATGCTTGAACCTACTGCAGTTATATCAATTATATCTCTATCCTGATTACGGGACAGCTGTAATTGATTAAGCTCAGCTTTATAACATGAATACTATTTATCAAAGATTAATTGAATATCAATGAGGCTGTCCTCAGGGGTAACAATTAACTTACGAAGTTTATTTTCTTTTCAGTTGGGTTTGCCAGCAGAGCTTCCGCTGGAATTTATTAATGGTGGGCATGGTGTAAAGAACCCATTAGCTACAGAAGCTAATGCAAGACAGCGAGAAGAAGAGAAAAACAAGCAAGTGTTGGTCAGTGAAGATGACCCAACGAAATTCGTTTGTCGAGTCTGCTCCAAGAACTTCAGCTTACAAAGGCTTTTGAACCGACACATGAAATGTCACTCAGATGTGAAGAGATACCTTTGCACTTTTTGCGGTAAAGGATTCAACGACACATTTGATCTAAAACGACACACAAGGACGCACACCGGTGTCAGACCCTACAAGTGCAATCTATGCGAGAAATCGTTTACCCAAAGATGCTCCCTCGAATCTCATTGTTTGAAGGTCCATGGAGTTCAGCACACTTACGCCTACAAGGAGAGAAGGACTAAGGTACTTTTTATGAATTTATTTTATTTACATAGCAGTAGATATTTATCATGTTCAGGAATTTATTTATTTATTTATTTAGTAGATATTTATCATAACAGTTAAAAGAAATCATGTATTACCATATTATTTTTCCGTTTCAATTATTTTGGTAAGATATCAATTGATAGATAAAAATGAATATAATTAATTTTTCCATTTAATTCCTTGCAGATGTATGTTTGTGAAGAATGTGGCCACACCACGTCAGAGCCAGAAGAACACTACATGCATCTGAAGAAACAGCACCCCTACTCGCCTGCGCTGCTAAAATTTTACGACAAGCGACATTTCAAATTCACGAACGCCTCGTTCGCGAACCAACTACTAGGACAACTGCCAATGCCTGTCCACAATTAAACATTGAATACTTCTAAAAATAACACTTCTGTGCCGATCGTAATAGGTACTTAATAAACTTATTAAACGCGATGTTAATGGAAAATGTTAATACGAATTTATTCCGTCCGCTTACTGATAAATGCGAACATATACTTGACGTGTCCTAGTGCTTATTAAATTCTGTTTGTACCGCGCACAGAATGTTTCTTTTAGTTAGTGATCAAAGCTGTCTTCCAAACTAAATGTAGACATTCCGCATTTAAACATAGTATGTTATGTGTTGTAACATAGGAGAACATGTTTGTTCTTATATAAAATACCTTTAATTTTTTAACAGTCGAAATTAAATCTAATAGCCTTTTCTTTAGGCATGACTGCAATTAAAAAATCAAAGTATCGGGTATTATGTGCAATCTTTGGTGATGGTACGGGATTATCTGTAAGTTTAGTTATTACGTTTAGACTAGAATTAGTTTAAGTTCTTATGAATCTCTCGAAAACTATAATAATATAAATTGTAAAGAGTTTCATTTCAACTCAGCGTAGGGTAGTTAATGAGAGTTCTTGGTTGGTGCTAAACGCGTTCGAGCCTCGGGTCGCTGATTTGAAATGAAGCATTATGATTCGGATGACACTTCTTGTCCGAATTATAAACGGAACTGTGTCAAGAACTAATCAGGCTTGACAGAAATAAACTCTCCAATATGGAATCTCTTCCTCGATTTAGTGATATTAGCTTCTAATTGTCTCACAAAATACCTATTAACACAAAGTATGTCACAATGTTATGTGTTATTATTGTACTTAAAATTAATGTTATGTTTGTTCTTTGTTGGTACTTATTAATGATTTTGAAAATTATTAAATTTGATATATGTAGTGACAACTCCACATGGGTTCACAATATGTCGTACCAAGTTAAAATGCATTTCTAGAAATATTTATATTATTTAAATTATAGAATTGATCGGATACAGTCTGTGCTGTGAGTGTGTGTGAGAATTAATTATTCTATTGTGTAACTAAGTTATTTAATGCGTTTATTGTTACAATATTAAATTAACATCGAGGTAAAGTTTGGTGAAGCGCGTCTGCAATTGCAACTTTAGGATTTTGTAAGGAAACTATGATGCTCAATTTTGGTACATTTGCGCTTTCACAGCGAAGCTTGTGCATATATGAAAGAATTGTAAATATGTCTAAATTTAGTAAATAGTAGTAAAATTTAAAAGATAATATTATCTACTTATTTAAGTAGTGCCTAATTAGAATTTATGAGATTTTTAAAAGATATTTGTTGTAATATTTGTACAATTGGGTAAGTTTTAATAGATCTGAACATTTTATATTGGCTTATCATTAGAAAATTGGATTGTATTTTGTAATAATATTGTGATAGCGCAATGCCTTTATGAAACTTGTCTGTTGCATTTACTAGCATTTTTATTCCATTGTCAAGCTGTAGTTTCATATTTTAGAAACAAACTTTGTTACTCTATATTGATAAGCAATATATCATGATTTAAACATTTTCTGTTGTTTTATTCACTCTATAAACACATATAAACATCGTTTCGGTTAAAGAAACACGAGTCGGTATACAAAGGCGGACAACCATCTTGGTAACCTCAAAGTACCTCATAGGACAGTCAAAATGATGATTGCAGTAATTGGAGTGTGAGGCATTCGGCATATTCTTTGCTACTCTACTAAACACTATGCTAAAAGTTTAGAAGCAAAAACTTGGTGACGATTTTTCCTAAGAGATGTTAATTATTCTAATAGATAAAGAAACTATCGAGATTAAATTAATAACTTTTTACACTTACGAATTAATGACATGAAGTATTTATAGAATTAAGAATTCGACAGTATTAACACATTTTTAAAATGTACATGTCATGTACCAATGTACATTTTACTTTCCATTTTCAAAAATGCCCACAGCCCTACAATATTGACTGCAAAGAATAGTACCTTTCATTGTACTAAATCGTACTAAACTTCACATAGCATACATGCAAGTTAAGAACAATGTAAACTACATGCTTAAATATTAAAATGTACTTACTAAATAAATCTACTCTGTACTCCCTCGAGAACCTATCATCATCATTTGATAATTAGAATTCCCACAAGAGATAAGCTCATTTGACATCAATCCATTAGGTTAAATCAATTATAATTAAGCTTTACTACATAGTCTTTGCATTTTAGTGAGTTTAATCGGTTTGAAAGAATTTAACCAAAGAAGAATTAAGTAACAAAATGTACAACGATTCAAGAGAATTACTAAGTGAGGAATACAGTAGAAGAATCAATAACATAATTCTTTTGCCATTGAAAATGGTCGGTTATTTACGCTTTGAAACCAAAGACTCGCGTTTCGTAGAAAAAATGCCGAGCACCATTATAGTGGGCATTGTTATGATAATTTTGGTTAATATTTCTGCAGTATATATATTGTTCATAACTGTGTACAGAGACAACTTTTTGACAATTACCGAAATTATGACCGTTGTTTGCGTCACGATAATAGCAAACAGCACGCAAATAAATGTTTCACTTATAAACAGAAATAGTGGTTTAGAGATAATCAACACTTGCATCGAAATAGATTTGATCTTGGGCATTAAGGAAACCCAATTCATGAGAGACATAGCAGCATTGACGTTCGTGATTTTAGGTATTTTTATTGGATTGTTTCAAGTATTCTTATCCGTACTCTTGTACAATGCTTACTCTGTGTTGACTTCAATTCATGTCGTGGGCACATTCTATTTCGCTATGGCGTTTTTAATTTTCTTCGATGCATGTTTCACAGTAACATTCTATAGCTTGCTAAGTCTAAGAGTACATTACATGAATATTGCGCTGATGAAACTTGCAAAAGTTAATTCCGAATATTTTGCCAATCAATTCTTCTTTAATGGAATATTTTGGAGAAAATCAATGGACAAATTGGTAACATTTCACAAAAGAGCCGATCCGTTACTGTTTAAAGAAGTTTTTGGAATAATATTTGTACTGTTGCGACAAATTGAAAACAGTTTTCGGTTCACTGTAAGTATCTAATGAAAAGTATAAAAATATGTTAAGTGATAAGAAGGATATGCGGCAAAATTATATATTGTTTTCAGATTTTAGTAGCGACGACATCGCTGATAGTAGGAACATTTGTCGGAGTGCAAACTGTTATTATTCACAAAGAATTGAAGGTAGGTGCTCTCCGCCACGCTCTCCAATGTGTGTTGTTAGACGAAGCAATAGTTCTGATGAGGTTTGTCGACTGTAATCTGTCGATAAATCGAGACAGACTTCTTAACGTCCCTCGAAGCCCGGAAGCATAAGAATGCCACATAGGTTATCTCTACGAATATACTTGCTAGTGTTGTTCGAAGGCATGTGATCTACATATGATGACTTATGATTTATAACGTCTATTTTGTATTTCCAGGAAGTGAATATAATGCGAACTATGTCAGTTACGGGGTGGGTTGGCCTAGGCTGGATATATTTACTGATTTTTAGCCAACACGTGGACGTGTTTTACAGACAAATTGAGAAGACAAGATTGATATGCAATTACATTCAACTGAAACCTGTCATGTCTGGTAAGCAATTAAGTATCATGTGTGGTGTAATTCATGCTTAGGTAATTGATTATAAATCGGTTTCTTGGAACAATCCGATGATAATAATCTTGCAGATGGTAGACTTTTTTACTACATTCTACAAAATGCAATGTTATAATTTATTATTATACCTTATTATTTATAATACATAAATTATTAACATTCGTAGTGCCAACATATTGTAATCGCAGGCATAATATTTCTCTTGTACAGAGAAGTTTATGACACGATAATTGACAAGGTACAGGTGTGAATTAGCTGTTCTTTAACGTTTTTGTTTTAGTGAGAATGATCTTGATGGATTCAAGACGATTCATATTGTAAATCACATCATCATGTAGTATAATTAATGATGCACATATGACATTTAACTTGTAAAAATTACATCGAATAATTACAATACATTACTCTACATCGTATACCGATTTGAAGAAGAACACATATGCAAATGAACATAAAAAATATATGGCGGGGATAGCCAACTCGATCAGAGCTAAACCTTTACCGATGAATCCCTGTGGAATCTACCCATTACCTACACATTACTTACATGTTACTTGAAATTTTAGATGAAACGGTATAGTTCTACTCGATCGAGAAACGATCTACTCGACCAGCCGCGACCGATCAGTTGGCAACCCCTGGGATAAGGGAAACAAATAATTATTATAAATTATAAAAATACATACTCGTACATGTCTTGCTTCCAACAAATGCGAAGCTGACTAACATTTTTTAAATTTATTTATCACTTAAAAATAAGTACAAAATAGTATGATAATAGTAACATTAGGGAAACCATTATAGGTTTATATTAAATGCTACCGTTGAGTTGCGATAATATTTAAATAGTAGGATTTTAATTTGTGTTTGAAATTTTGAGGAGTGACAAGGTTGCGTAC
>DWGW01001565.1:0-11086 GCA_018247775.1 Udranomia orcinus
CAGGCGCAGGACCAACGGCTTTACGTGCTTTCCGAGGCACGAGGCTGTCTTATTAGAGCAGTGTTCTTACTGCTGTGTTCTGGTCTGAAGGGTGTGGTAAGGGTGACACAATTAACCGAAGCCTGTTAATAGTCCCCAGACCTAGCAACGCATCTGTCACCTAACCAAGAACATCGACCCTGCCTTGGGTTAATTACAGATGTCCATGGGCGGCATTAACCACTTACCATCAGGTGGAGGCGCAAGCTCGTTTCTATCTTAATGTTATAGAAAAAGACCAGCGGTAGATTGTTGGCAGTTTGTTGGCAAACATATTGCACCTTTAGGACGAAAACGATACAATTTAAAAACAAGATTTTTGAGTTACGATCGTAAAAAGACTATACTTTCATATGTATCGTTGGAAAGTATTTTTTACGGAACGATAGATACCTATTATCGTATCGTAGTCTTTTTACGATCGTAACTCAAATATCGATATAGCAATGACCTAGGTAATCCGAGTATATTTTTCGAATAGACGCTGATAGCTAGATCCGGTTTTTTAATGCTAATAGCTAAATCGATTTAGTTTACAATAAATTGTTGATCATCGTAGGTTCCAAGTTTATTGTATTCACTCACGTTCACGTACATAACGAGTTATTTTGAAAACACTTCCATTTTATTCGTCATACTATGATGTTTTCATAAGGAAAATATTCAACACCGATGAAAAGGTCATATGGCAAAGTTCTCGGTAAATTATTACCGTTACATGAGCGACTCGAGCCAACTTGGATAACGTGAGGATATGAGAAGCGTATTTAGAGAGTAATACTTGATTTTGTCACCGATTCGTAATAATGATGGTGTTGTGGATTCGCTACTATGTTTCGGATACGTACCGGCAGAAAGAGATGTTTCTTGTCCATGGCGCCCCAGAAATAAGAAAACCCAGTATGCATCTATGACGGTTAAACAATGCATCACTTATCACTTGCCAATATTAATGTTAATTTACTTTAAAATTAGTAAAATTATTTTGCTTAGTAGATTTCGTAAAAGCTACTACAAATTAATTATATTCTAATTATCAGAATAACATTCCTACTGTTACGATCATGGGTCACCAGTCAACCTTCCAGCGCTTTCAAGCTCTGAAACTAATTCATTTCTCAAATAATTCTCCTCTTAATATGAATCAGAGAATGTCTCTTAAATTTTCTTTAATGTTTAACAAAGGAACCCTTTCCCCTTCGAACTTAACTATTACAACTAATATAATTACCACGGAATTACCAATTATTACGACTACCATTCACCACGGAACCAAGCAGAACGAGAAACAACAATCGAGCAATCATTTTTTACGCAAAATTCCTATTACAAGATTCACGTAGAAATAATAAGCACCTTTAGGATACGCACTGTCCCCTCAAGGTACGAGGGGGCTATAAAAAATAAAGACGGCAGCTGAAGGCAGGTGCCAACACAGCTGTTCATAACGGCCGGCCTAACCACGCGTTTACGAGTCGTAGGCAAGGAACACTGCTTATTATTATTGTTATGTAAGACGCTTTGAAATGAACTATATTGAGGGCGAACAGCTACCCTGTTGTATTGTAGTACAGTGGTAGTGTTGTACCTTTATTAGTCATCCAAACACCGAAAATGTTGGATTTTCTCTCGTTTAACCTTTCTGTCTGTGAGGTATGGTAGTTTAATTCGTTTTGTATCTATAATATTGTTTTTATTTTTTATTCAGGTTTTTGTTGAATTATCAATAAGTATATTTGCTAATGCATAATTCTTAGTTACCTTTTATAACAGATATGTTTTGTAGTTTGAAGGTGGTGATAAATTCAAGTGGTTTTCCCTTACTATAATATAACCTTTTAAAAGGGCAAGTAATTGTTATATGATAATAAATGATTTCACGGCACTTGTTATCAGATGTGCTTCATACGCATTTGATTCGTTGATGTCATAAAAATAGTACCAATTTTACGATTTATTTTTTGTTTTACTAAAATACCATTAATGGCGACCAATAGGGTCGCCATTGAACTATGAGGTAACTAAAGGAAAAATGTGGACGCAAAGGCTGACTCCATCTACCACAAATGGAGTCAGCAGTGGTTAAAAATAAATTAAAAGAATAAAAGTAACAACAAAATGATATCTTTATAATCCATTTATGATCACAATACTCTGAATATCTCTTAGTAATCTATCGTCGTTCTAAATCTAAAAAGGTCATGGTATGATGAGATAGGCCTATCCGATGTTATAAGGGTGTAGACGTCATTACCGCCAGCGACGCCCATAAAGATTCCATACACGCTCCGGAATGCTTCGCTCCACACATCCCCCCCGACCTTGGCCGTTTATGCATACTCCACATTACAACGGAATCCAGAATAATGCCATTTCAGAAACAATTTCGGCAAATTGTCTTTAATGAACAAAAATGTGCAAGTTTAAAGTAAAATGAAAGTTATATAAATAGATTAGATATTATTTATTAAACCTATAGATATTATTTAAATTTGAAATGATCGCGAGCTTTCACTTAAACTGGAATATGGACTATTTCATTCTGACGAGAATTATCAATAAGAGTTTTGAGATAATTTCCGAAGTAACCATTCGAAGTACGGACGGATAGTTACTTCAGGTAGTATCACAAAAAAACATACAATGCCTGTAACGGCTTTACGATATTAACAGGCACAGACCGAGGCCCGACAGGGCTTCAAATATTTTTCTATTGTAATGTGTTTTATAGCTTTATCACGTAATTAAATACCCAACTAAAGAATCAATTTTCCTAATGGTGAATGGGACTTCATAATGTCAAGAACAGACTAATACGAAGTTTACTACTAGCCGTAAAACTTATACTTCTCATACTAGATGGCGCTGTGCAGTTGGCTGAATCACGCTAACGATTGTACGATGGAGAATGTATAAGACCGTTATATCGATTAATATGACAATCAAGTGATAATTAATTTCTAATATACTTTTTGACAGGACCACCGAAACGGAGAAATCTTTTCGGATCCTTATAAAATCTAGTTAACATTATTGATGATGATTAATCCTTCGTTCTTCAGTAAATTGTTATAAATTAATATCTTAAAGATGATTAATAAAAAAAAGTTTCTAAACAAAACTAATTTCACCGATCCTTAGTTATATGGAAAGTTAAGTAAATACTTTTTCATTTTAATCGAGTACTTATATAATTTTCGTTATCAATAATATAAAACTTACATCGGTAATAGGGATAAGAAAAATATTAAAAAATACATAATCCTATATAATTCTTACATACTAAGCTCTTTATTACGTCTTTCTAAGCTAAGAAACGCGAACGGAACCACGGACATTATCTAGTAGTGCTCATTGCTCCTTGTTATAGGTATTTATAATTGTTAAACTTCTGAACAATGTAATTCTAAGTTAAACAATTAACGAAGTAGAAGTGTTTGGATAATAACAGATGCTTAGTTTATATACCACCGACCCAATTTGGGACTTAAATTCTGCGGTTATGGACTGTTTACCCTGCCATCCATCAGGGCTAAGGGCTCTTGACGGATGCCGAATACTTAGTAATTCCAATATGCCTGCCTAAGTAAGGTTGCCAGGCGGCGGGGTAAGCCGGGACACTCAGGCTTTTGGTTGCCTGTGCGACCAGATTGTGCCCGGACAGCCCGGCATTTGTGAGGCATTTTAATTACAGCATTTTTTGTATGCTTATCACGCAAGCGTACTAAAAAGGACTGTTTACCCTGTGATTTACTAGAAGATTTACTAGAATTTGAGATTTCAAGGTAAACAATAAAGCCTTGTTTTACTTAAAGAAAAATATCGTCATATACGTCTACTAAGACTAAAAAATTAAAGGTATTACTAAACAGATTGGTATGTCCGGCTTTTCGGTAAGAACTGGAAACCCTACGCCTAAGTAATGAGAAACGTCAACTGAAGGGCCATTCAATCGAAACGGGAAATTATTACGGACCCAAATTCCCAAATATTCCGATCAGATCCCTATATAAAATAAGTATTCCCGCTATTTGCCCGAAATTAATTCGGGAGTTATAAGCGAGATGATGATACGAGACTGGGAAAATTGAGCCGTATACAAATATTTCTCCATTCCTCTTAAATTAAATAGATCCTTGGATATTATATGCAGGGTCCTGAAACAACTGAACACATCTGTGGTCTTATTGGTGTTAGACTGCCACTACCATCCATTGACAAGATGTTCATGCATTGTAGTGACCTTGTATGGTCATAATGTCTGCAAGCCCCTTCAATTTCCTAATAAACCGAGAGATGGCTTTCAAGACAATAACTAACCTATAGAACTATCAAATCTTCATTGAATCCTAAACTATAACTAACGAATTACATTTAAATCTGAGAGGAAAATAAGAGCTTGCAACAAATAAAGTCATGTTATTTACCCTTTCTCCTGCTCTTAGGTACTACGAGTCCTATATAATGTAATTTGTTTATTTAGGACACCCGCCGAGGTGTATACAGCGAGATTTGCTTAAGAAACCTCAGACTCGATTAAATCTTAGTGCCGTAGCGCCGAATCGTATTTCGCAAACAGGACGAGATCTTGAGCGTCTCACTTACACTGACTGCGGGTAGAAAGTAAATAAGTAATTTCATTTTAATGACGTTATTTAATTATCAAGATTTAAATTCTTAATAAGAATATAATTTTCTAGGGAACAACATGGACAATTATATCTTTAAGAAACTGGTTAATCTGGACGTTTAAATAGAGATTTAATATTTATTTAAAATTATATTTTTTATTACTGTATTCCGTAGTAAATGAGAGGGGTTAAAAATCATGAATGTCGTGAAATGTCGTTTATGGATAGCCCCCTAAAAGTAGGTTAAAATTAACCACATTTGCCCCACAAACAATTGGAAAATAGTATAAAAGTAGCGCACTGTAAGACTAATAATACTTTAGAATTTATAGATGAGGGCTTCGTTACATAGATGAGGGCTCTGCATTCAATTTTGAGTTGCATCACACACTAAAGTGGAAGCTTAACACGTTCAACGCCACGCCAAATTTCTAGATATTTCGCGTGCGCCGCGGCGGACACCATGTGTCCGTCATTGCTTTTTATCAATACACTGTATTTTTTTACTGGAATCTCAACTAATATATTATTTTTGTTCTTATTTATCAACAAAACTTAGTTTGTGCCATTTTATTATTTTGAAAGCGGCCTGGACCTGGGCTAATTCGTTGTCCGACAACTGGTGTTCGCCATGGCGTTCAACGTGTTAAGGCATCCATAGGCGGGTCAGATTGTACCTATCTTACGTAGTTGTCGCATTTATTTATTTAAACTTTATGTACCATACATAAAATATGATAACAAAGGTGTACTTAATGCTACAAGCATTCTCTATTTATTATCTATTATTTATTTATTTAGGTAATTTTAGTAATTAAATTTTGTAATGATATACCTAAACGCTACTTTAATTTGCCACATTTATTAACAATTTTTATATATTCCATCGTAAATTTTATTAGTTTTTTGGTATTTTTAATTCCAGAAGTATAATTCCAAAAAAATTGTTAGTAAAAAAAAGTGTGTCAATTTAATTGAACGGACGGGGTAATACGGAAATTATTAAGGCGGTACTAAGTGCGCCAGGTCAGCTGGTGATAGGACTAATAATGTACCGTATTGTATACTAACATTTTATCAACACCCTGTACACGGTTCTATATCATACATAAGTACATTAGGACCCAACTGTTGCCAGCACCAGACCCTAGCCCCTCATGCACGAGCTCGCCAGTTAAATGAAATATGTACGCGGTATCATCACAAAGGGGAAAGAACCCGACCTAATTAAATGGGAATCTTTGATAAAATTACACGTGGGTGGTTGAATGGGCAAAAAGCGGAGCGGTGGTTGCCGTCGCCCGAAACTGCGTGAGGTGAGTCGGTCTGTTCGACCACGACGCGGCAACGACTTCGATTACGATTACGATACGATACCAATACGATTAATTTGATATATTTGAAACTTAACTATTTTGTCTAAAGTTCATATGGAATTCATATGAAAATAAAGCTTTTTTTGGTTTGAGCCTAGCGAAAAGGCAAGCAAGATATGTTAAGTAATCTGCCAAAGCTAAGCCTATGGACATTTGCAACACCAGAAGTATTAAAATGCAAGGCTGGCTTTGAAGAAAAGGTGCTACGTTTGAAGAAGTCCATGTCATAACGCTTTGGGAATACTTCAGTCCACAACTTTTTCAAACTCATATATTACTTAAACTATTATTATATATTCAGTAATTATATATTCAGTCATTATTACGCGAGGCTACTGGTTTTAAAGTAATCTATTAAATAAAAATGAAAAAAAAACCACTTTAACTAATTGTGTACAGTGGATATGGCTGATTCAAGAAAACAAATAACCCACGGCTCAATAACTGTTATTATATGTAACTAGATATTACTAGATTCGTACGAAGTATGTCCCAAAATTCATTTCGGTTTTTATATGTCATCGACTCTGTCGTGCGATCGACGAGGTCCATATTAGTATTGAATAACGAGCATTCATTTACTGGACTGCCCAAATTGCTCACATCGGATGTCAGAATTGCCTTTTTGAACATAATGAGTGCCCATCACGATCTCACCGTGTGGCCCCGGGCACGAGCGATAGCGTTTTACTCCTATAGACTCGTCAATAGCTAGCTACCTACATTTTTTGCCAATACCACCATACGAGTATTGTTAACCCCTCCAGCTCTGCTCGACGGCTTTTGTTGGGTGGGGGTTCACGCCAATAGTGCAATGGGAGATTAGGGATCGAACCCACCACCTCTCGATAGTCAGTCCCACACGCTACCCATTGGGCTATTGCCGTTAAAGTCATTTTAAAGTGTTTCATTATAGAAGGTGAACTTCACACAGACTTTGACTTTTCGAAATTCTGTTCGTATTATTAACTGCTCTATTGAATCCGTTTTAAAGCAAGAATTCGACGCTTTTGTATTTTGGTTTTGTTCTTATAGTTTTCCCCATGATTACATTGTCACTCTATCAATAGACGCGGAAGTAAAATTTATCTGGTTGTTTTTCCATCACACGTTTCACCGTTCACACATAATGATAATGAATAAGAACAGTATACCAGAATGGACCACGCGCGCCAAGTGCGAATCAGTAAGCGTTGGTTAGTGCTTCTTAAATAACCCGCATTAATTCACTGGACTGCCCAAATTGCTCACATCGAACATCAGAATTGCCCCCTTTGATCTTAATGTACGCCCATCCCAGCTCTCGCTGTGCGGTCCCGAACATAAGTGGTAGCGGTACTCTTGACAGATTAATGAAAGAAAATTATCCTCGAATCGTTCAAACCCAAAACGTAATCATCGTGCTGGAATTGAGTCGTCAGTTTTGATTTAATTTATTTGGCGCGGAACAGCGAAACGAAAGGCCGACGATTGATTGATTCGCGCAATTTGTTTTGTTGTAAAACTTGCAAATGATTGAGTCGTGTCTACACGGGCGTAAATTGTTTTAGATTGCTTAGTTTTATTTGCTTAATTACAGCCAAGTCGTTTAGATTGCTTAGTTTTAAGTCCCTTATTACCGCCAAGCCGCTGAAGCTTCATGATGGAGTATCCTCCAGGCTTCCGCTGTTGAAAGAGACCTAAACGCAGCAGTGGGGCATAGAAGAGGTTTACGCCCAATTGTCATATTGTGTCCATGTACAAAATGTATCCACCTAAAATGTTTTTTTTGCGTGAGAATAGAACATTGAAAAATTTAGCTAGCGCAATTTTTAATTCAGTTAGTTTTATAGTCCAATACATAATGGTATTTTCGACAAATGACCGGGCTCAAGCCGCGTCAGTGTTACAACACTCGTTATAATTTCGTATTGTTACTACCGATAAATAACGAGATAATCCCCGTTTGTTACAACGATATTCAACAGATAATGTTTTTATTTATATCGTGTAGAGCTTTTGTTGTGCTCCGTCGGCGTTTTGCCAACATATGTCAAAGCTACGTCTTCACCTCTAACCGGCTTTCGAATAAAAAACTGAAAAGTGTCTGCGATTTTTTTCTGTATTTTTTAGAATTATGTGTTGTTAGTATTGATTTTAATTGCATAAATGTTTTGAAATAAATTATTTACGCACTGAATAAATAGTTCGAAAATCACCTAAAGGTGTCGCACTGAATACCATTTTAAAGCTTTTATTAAAGAAGAGAAGCCAAAAATATGATTTGCGTGCGTTTATGCGCGCTAATCTCAGAAACGATTGATGCAACTTGAAAACAAATAATTTATTAAAATAACTGAATAATTTATATTATTGATAAATTATACGTATAAGACGGCTAAACACGCTGTCTCCTATGAACTTGCACACGCAGAACAAGTTGAAGTTTTCTGTTATATCTTGAAGGTATTGAGTCACGCGATTTTGTGTGTACACTGTGTCTTTGAACTTGGCTCGCATATGATCTCCGTTTAGGGTTCCTTTTGATATGAACCATTCGTTAAACTCTAATTGTAGATACTGGTCCATTACTAACCTCGGGAGCAAGCTACTATAATACATCTTCTTTATACTTCTTTCGAGACAATACTAAATCTGCGCGAACTGCAAAAGTTAGAGAGCTTCTGACTTGTACTTGACGTTTGGGCTTATCGATATTCCTCATTCAAAATGTATACTTTAGTTCAATGTATGCTTCGTACCGTTTCAATCGCTGAACTCACCGGCCCCAACAGTTGATACTAACTTGGCAAACATTTTTTGCTAACCCCACATCACAACAGGGACGGACTAATCGAACGGTTGAAGACCATTTAGTCGTGTTTACTTTGCGAAAAGAAATTTGATGGAATGGAGACCGTCGCCGTCGGGACCGGCCTTTATCCCCTCCGGACATAATGGCTTCCAATTTTCGATGGTGAATTTCGTCCGTCGATTCCCCACCTAATTGGATTAATTAATGGTTATTTTATTTTGTATTTCGTCGCTAATTTAGGTTGAGCGAGCTTTTTTTGTAACGGTACTTCGGCACTATAAGGATTGTGTTCATAGATTGTCTTTCAAGAACCGCATAATTGATATCGATTAGCCGCTTCTTTGATTAACTGGCTAAATAAAATACAGCGCAGTGAAAAATCTAGTTATTTTCACAACAAATTAAACCTATAGACAAGCCTTTCATAAGCTCACCTTTTCAATAAAGAAGATTAGTTACCTAGAAATAGCAGCGGTAGATGAACTCCACAGCAATATATATTTCTGAGTAATGGCCCTCGGCTCCGCTGCGGAAATTGTTTCATGCGAGGACTGTTATATAAATCCTCTTATATAACGTTTGTGCGGTGTTAAATAGGGTATTTTTTTAAAGTTTAAAATACATACCAATCACCTGACTCGCGCGAATTATTATATATATACTCTTGTATACAATTGTGTGGTGTTAAATATGGTGCCTTATACTACCAGTCTTTAAGTTACGTCAAATAAATCTAAAGAAGTGGAATTCTAGGTGAAACTTTATATAAAAGTTATGTAATTAAATAAACTAAATATAAATACCTACGTTCCACCGTTTTCAATATACCTTTGCGGTGGAAAATAGGAGACGAAACTGCCTTTTATGTAAACAAAGGCATGAGCAACACCTAGTCGTGTCGAAATTGTTGCAAAAGACAGGTAATTGTGGGTTTGTTTGTGCTCGTCTTCGAACGAAACAAACGTTCTTCTTCGTGAAGACATGCAAACCAGATCAATGGACGTATGAGCGTCCTATCCGCGGAAGACTTTCTTTTACATATTCCATGTGCCCGAGTGTTAATAATACCTCTTTCCATTTGCATCGCGGTCCGCACATAAAAATATAATTATGAAATAATTTGAATAATAACAGCGCCGTCGTCGAGTCTACTCGAGGCACTAAAGAGCTAGGCTTTATGCGCAAGCCGTTATATAACTTTTGTCTGCGGTTTCGCTCGCCCCAGTGTACCTACCACTAACCCCATTTATCTCGCGATGAAATTATAACGCGGCTCGAGATTGCCTCTATAGACAGAATGGAATATTACATTGATGTGTGATGCCGTAGAACTATATAATTAATTTTAAGCTCAGATTGTAGCGGATGCAATGGAAGGTATTTGATTTATGCGTTACTTTATTCAATTATATTCGATTTTATTGTGTCCTATTTGATTCTATATGAAAATTATCAATCGTGCTCTCGTTGTGCTAAATGTATCTAATTCGTGGAATTCTTCTTGCTTGCGTATCAATGCTCTTATTGACTATAATAAAATAAACACACAACGAGTTTAGTAATCTTTGTGAAATATTCATGGAATAATGTATGGTATTCCGTATTACATTGTCAAATTTCGAAACGCGTTTAGGTGCGTTACGCGCTTGTTTCTATTTGTCAACAAAAGTGTTTACGAACCACGTTTGTGTTTCGTGCGTGTTATTACGGCACACGGTTTCGGCAGAACCTCGTGTGTGTATAAGGGCCCAAGGCTCTCCTACCCTGCACGTCATCGTCATACAGCTTTCATACAATTACGAAAACAATAAAATATCGCCATACACACGAAGAGACGACGATTTGTCCGGGTCGACCGTTGTCGGAGCCGTGTGACGGGAATTTATCTCTTCAGCCCCGTGGCCGCCTTTTTGTTCTATTTTTTCGTCATATCTCACATCCTTCGCGATTTGCACTGAATAAAATGAGTTGTAAAGGATATTTTAGAAAGTAGCTGTCACTAGTATTAATGTTGTTGATAAAAGAGATCTGCTATTAACTTTATCGCATCGGTTTACAAGAATCCAAAGACGCTTTTATTTGCATATATCGCTGCTTGTACCTAAACGAAAGGGCCAATCGGAATTTTGCTAAAATTACTATTTAATGAAAAAATGTGGCCAGATTCACTCATCTTAATATATATAAATTACGTGTCACGTTGTTTGTCCGCGATAGACTCCGAAAGTACAGAACCGATTTTAATC
>DWGW01001566.1:0-11084 GCA_018247775.1 Udranomia orcinus
TTCTTATTTATATAATATGTCAATTTTACATTAGCATACCCGTAATGAACAGTTCAAGTATACATCAATATTTAAATGTTATTCATATACACAATATCTTAATTATTACGTGTAAGCAAAAAAAAGCCAGATTGTTACTAACTTAAGTTGAATTCAAACAACAATAACAAAATAAATGGTTTTAAACGTTTCCGCGATCTGTTATGAGAATTTTAAATGTGTTAATTACGAAATTCAAAGAAAATGCGAATGATGGCTGCAGTGTTGACGTGCGTAAATGAAGACATTTATATCGATATATGTATATCTATGTTTAAAAGGATAAATTTCTTAAGCGACATTAGGCAACTTTACAGGAGAGACATTTAATGTTTTAAAAAAATATAAGTACTGCAATATTTCCAATGGACTTAAAATGTAGTTTACTTTATCTGTTATTTGTATTATGTGTAGTATGTGTTTAATCTGTTATTCGTATATTTCAGTTGAAATCAGATCAAACTACGTATACAAGTCAATATAGCCCAAAATGTCGCCGAGTACATTTTGCTTTTCAAACGCCGATATAATTCCAGCTTTTTGGAATGAATATCGACTCGATTCCCGTTAATGCGTTTCGGGAACCTAACCCGAGCATTCGGGTAGCGCCCAGTACAGAGGGAATATGTGTAGAAAGCGTTAATTTTAACTTGCAATTCACTAATATCGCTAACAAACGGGGTTTACACGCTCTGTTAATTCCTGTATTATTAAATAAATTCAGATTATAATTTGTACAAAATCTAAAATAAGTAAAGCGAAAATACCGTTTTATTTTTTATTAGAATTAATTTTAGACTAGACTTGATGCTCTGAATAATTTAGCTTTTTTCGAACTCAGTAGATAACATAATATTATAGATAATATTTTTTCATATTCTACATCCTGTCACCGGAGAAATCCCTGCGTTGCGCGAATATATATTGAGTATTATTTAAAATTATTTGAGAGACAAGTTATTAGTAAATAAGTTAATTTTGGTGCATTGAAATAAAATTAATATGAGTATAAAGTTTTTTCTGTTACAAGAACCATGTAAGATATGTTTAATGCTATACACTAGAACTGTTGGTGGAATTAAAAGTAATATGCAATGTTGTTTTTAAAACCAAAAAACAAAAGAACAGTATCAAAAGTGCATTTGCATTAGACGAGTATTTTGTTATTCTGATACACACACATGCACAATAAAGAATTATCGTCCAGTGCATAATCTGATGCAATTTCACGGGCAATTTTACGCGTTTATTGCGGTGTAATTTAGTGTAGAACCCTCTGCGGGGTTCCCTAGCTTGTTTCTGATTATTTTGCCGCAAAACAGCAACATTTGAATACAGGCTCATTTAGAATTAGTTTAAAATAAAGTGATGTTATTTAAAGATTATTTGAATACCGAAACCATATTGTGTACGAATCTTACATACAAGGTTTTTTTAAAGTTTTATTAGTGTATATTATTAGTTTCCTTAACATCCGTGCGTAATTCCTCCAGCGCTTTCTGTATCCGTCCGTCAAACGGATCGAACAAAGAGCATTATCTTGCCTCGCCATGGTCGCAGCTAAGTAAGGAGTGAAACTTTACCTTATTGTTAGTATCTGTTTTTTTGACATAATACGTAACGCGGATATTCTTAGACGAGCCACCCATATCGTAGGTAGATCGTCTGTTTAGTTATATTACTTTTTATTTTTTTACGAATTTTAACATGTCATATGTGAATACACTGTGAACTAAACAAATTGTATTTTTGTATTGGGTAGGACTGTTAAATTGTTATAAGATCATAAAGTGTAGTGTAGCAAATTAACACGATATCCAGCAAAAAATTTTGAACTGCAGTTCGTGTATCCCGCTGAGGGCAGAAAAACTGTTTAAATACAAAGTTTTTGTTATGCCCATAGTTATCTCAAGTTATAAAGCATTAAGTAGTGAAAAAGTTATGATATATTATAAAGAGTTGCTTTTTGTGATATGAGGCTCTAGACTCAGATGATCGGAGAAAACATGAAACCCTTATATGCTTTAGCGCCAAGATCAAACCAAAGACTCCAATAACGATATGTTTTTGGTTACTACGCTAAAAGCCCATATACTGTGACTTCTAAACGTGAATCCTTAAATGCATGAGCGCCGTTATTAAACTAACAAGTTCAATAACGGTTTTTGGTGGCTTGTTGCTTTACACTATATATTATAAACTGAATATCAAAAGCCCAAAATATGTTAGCCCAAAAACATATAGAAACCATTTAAGAATACTACCACAATCTAATTTCATAACTAGATCATACTACTATTAAAATTATCATCAGTTTTTCTGTACGGACGGCTCATGGGGCATACAATTTGATTGAAATTTAGTTGCATACATACAAATAATATATTTATTTTATGTACATGTATAAAGATACGAAAACAACAAACAAACTGTAAAGCAGGTGTATCATGTATTGTGTGAGTAGCGAGCGGTGTCGTTCGTATATCGTTATCTCTCAAGTGTGCCGCCATCACAACGCCACCTCTTGCCTCTTTGCAGATCTAACCACACCAGTTCTGTAACTGTTTACTTTATGTAATTCTATGAGTTTTGTATATGATCTTTGCGGTGTGTATAATATATTTGTTTTAATTACTTGCATGTAGCTAACATACTAGTAATTTTGTTAACCCTTCCAGCTAAGCTCAAGGGCTTGTATTAGAAATGGGTTTACTTCAACAGTGCAATGGAGATCGAACACTCGGTCGAAGTCCGACACACTACCCATAGCACTATTGCCGCTTAATCATTATATGATTTCCGCATAGTTTTAAGTTCACATGTCGAAAAGTATCATATATGTCTAGAGCAGCTAATATATGATACCTTTCGACATGTGACATCTCGATGCCCTTTTTAATGAAAGACGGAAAAACTGTTCATATTTGGTAGAAGTAAATACTGTTCGACACTTCATTTTCCTGTATTGATACCCGCTTTAGAGGTCGAAATATGATGCGCTTTATGATGATTTAATAGGTTACATATAATTGAATTCCTCGGTTAAGTTCAGGCTAAATTTATTCGCTACTCGATACGTAACAGATTTACGCAAATTATCCTCGGTATTTCTCGACTCCGTACATTAAAAATATTAACGAAAACGTCTAGACAACGGTTGACCGCGCACGACTTCCCGCTCAAAAACAACCAAAAAATCTGTCTACAAAATCAATTTATTTTGATGCTACGCTGTAATGACGTGCACGCAAGCATATTGCAACATTAGTGCTCCAATAAAATGCTATCTATAAAATAGATAATCTTTATCTTCACTTACTTCATAATCAATCTTACAAATATTAAGTACGCGAAAGTGTAATGTTTTTATTTGCGTTACAACTCATCTTTAGAGCGGACCAAAATTAAAATTCGTAAATGCGTATGTAAATAGATGGTTTGTTACTTTGGTTAGTGATTTTTGGGTTTGAGTTATATATGGGGCTATGTACATTTCGCTCATGTACGTACGTTTCGTAGTAGCCAAGAGTTCCTAAATATAATTTAGAAATCTATTTATACTTCAACGCCCTATAAAAATGTCAGCTCAAAAGCAATAAATATATTGTCATGGTATGGATTAAATTATATAAAAGGAACGTTAGCAAAATTGTCGAGTTTTTTAGAACCAATAGAGTATAGAATCGTATAAAGAATTGGCAGTACCTGGCGCTGTCTGCAATCATGAGGACGAGGAACGGTCTAGTTGTCACGAGAACGATTGTGGAAAATTCGATTCTATAACGCAAGCCCGTATTTCCCGTTTAACTTGGCTTACCACGCCTTTAGTTAAATTTTGAGTTTCCTCAAGAATTTCCCCAATGCTATACATGTATGTGTATAGTGACAGTGTTCGTGATTATGTGTAGCGGCTCGTCATATGTATGTATAGGACCTGATAGAACTGTGTTCGTCTCTGCAAAGAGTTTGTAGCCAAGCCATTAAGGTAATTCTACAGATGTATGTACAGATGTAGATGAGCTGTATTCGTTGAATAGTCAGTCAGCTTAATGCAGCGATGTTTGCCTAGAAAATTGAGGGTTCGATTGAACATTTCCTGTTGAAAAATAAATCGAAAAACATACGTTACAATTAACATGACGTGATATACAAGGCCATATACCAGTTGCCTACGATTCGGTAAATATTTGGCCCGAAACTCTGTAAATCCCGCATATATGGTCTCGCCCCAAGCCAAAGGATAGCGACGAATCGCATAACGCATGACGCAGGCCGCAGCCGCAAGCCAGTCTACCGTTAAGTAACGTGGTGGCTGCGCACTGCGTCAGTAGGTACGCTCGCTCACTACATACAGTGCATAGTGCACTGCACGAAATATGCAAGGCCAGAGTATAGACATCGAAGGTGCCCAACAGAAACGTTTTATTTTTGTGCATAATGACGAATACCTGTAAAACATTGCAAGTTATTAGCCGCGAACGAATAACGTGAAATATTCTTCAAACTTCCCATTGGCGCGAGTCAATTGAAATAAAGCATTTTCAACAGGAATGTATTCGACAAATTAAGGGGTTCAAATTTTTTTGGTACTGATTCTTCAATCTCTAAATAATAAGTCCACTTTAACATTGTTTATATCCAATCCAATACTCTACAAGGCTTTACTTTACTATTGTATTTTGAACGGATTAGGCCACGGCTCCGACCATATTCGGCTTTTGCACTATAATTTCTGGATTCGTCTACCAGCCATGCAAACATCATTCTCATACGTTTAAAATCCATTTAAACAGTATTTTAAAACAGTACAAATTTCTTCGTAAAGCAAAGCATAATCTCAATATGTTGAAGATCATAACCATTATCTTGAATCTTGAATTGGCTTGGCTTGAATCATCACATTTTTTATCTGATGCGTGTTAACTCTACTACACCCATAAATCAAGCGTGTAGTGATCAGCGCGTTTTTACAATAACATGAATAGTTTAACAGTTAATTAATGATTACGGTGCATTAAATCAAATGTGTTCAGTCACAGATTTATATGGATGAGCGGTAACCGCTCGAGGTCTCGGCAAAAGCTGATTTGTTCATATTTTGTATTTAGATACCTCAATATTTTATTTGGAATCAGTTCTATTGTTGATTAAGCAGCTCATTTGTTGCACGCTACAAAAATCTTCAAGTATCAATTTTCTGTATTGTATGTTTGCACGCTTAAAAATCAAAAGTGAGTACAGACCATAAACAACCATCAGGCAGTCTTCCTCTACCGCTATTAGCATGGACTTGCGTCTAGGAGAAGTGAAACTTCGCGGGTCATAAACTTAGTTTGACATTACGAAACGGGGATAAGGTCGATCGGCGAGGTAACAATTAGGTCGCCCTTTGTTACACTCACGTGCTATATGTAGTGTGCTATGTACGTAGACCGTTGCCACATATATCTACTGTACTTTTGTGATAGACTGGAAACCATTATGTAACACTAAAGCCTATATCTATCATTTGAACTCGACTCTGAATTGAACCTTTCGTAATGTATAGATTATATTTACTTAATATCTATAAACAAATAATAGATAGGTGATTGGTAAGTCATCCTCATCAATTTTTATATATTTCTTCATTCATCGATCCTAAACATAATTTTAAGATTATTTTCTAGTTCTTCGATTTTTGTCGCCAAAGTAGGTTCCCATACATCTCTATAGGGAGAGCTGTTCTCGTGTCATAGCATTTTGAAAATTTCTTACAAGGGTTAGAAGAAGTACATTTTACATATCCCACGTACCAAATCGCAAAGGACCGAGCCTGAAGATATTTGAGTCAATAAGGTTTATTAGGCCGTTTAGTCCTGAGATGGCTTTATAAAAACCTTCATTGAATCTTTTGTTTTCAATAAGTTTGCATTGTATATATTTTTTTGTGAGCTATTGACAAACCTATGTGCATAAATATGGTACATAAGCCGTAATATAGTATTATTTGTCAGCAAACATGTATATAGTTGAAAGTCGTATTAATACCAATCTTGTGTGAAGGAGTCTCATTTATATAAATGTCCATATTCATGTTCTACTCAGTTGTATTTTAGCTTCAAATTACGTCCCACAATTTACCTGCTCTAGCTTTTGTCCCCACATCAAAATCCTTCCGCGTAGGTAATTTCTATTGTTTTGCGTCGGAAGATTTGTTATTTAGGTTACCCAACATGTGATTCGGTTGGATTAATTTCGGCTGCAAAAATAGGTCACAGTATTTCGTCGTTTTGCCCTATGGAATAGCCAAGTATTTTGCCATAAGATTTGTTAGAATTTCGAAAAGTGTTAAGTTTTTTCCTGTTTATATCGTTTATAAGAAAACGTATCATTCTTACAATCGTTTTTAGGAAGCAACGTGTTCATGTCGATGCTCATAAAAACTGATAAACATAATCTCCATCGCGTTCCTCCCGCTTCTTGCGGGTGCGTGTAAACTGTAGTAAAATAAAAGTGTCATTAACATAAATAAAACGCTTAAAATAGCTCCATTACATTTAATAATACGTCTGTCGGCGGTCGATATTGGAGAACAAAAAATACACTCACACAATATTTCATTCAGCAACGCGCGGAATACCTACTAGTAATTTTCATAAAGACACGTATTTTAATGCTCTATGCAATTATTCGCTTTATGAATGGAGAACCTTAGCATGCGAATGTAAATTGATTATTATTCATCGTTTAAATGCTCTTTTAAAGAGTTACATGCAATAAAAATTATGTCATTTCACGGATGAATGGCGCAGCTAGAAAATAGCAAGTGTTCCAGCGAAGGAGAACGCTCGGGGCAAGGCCAGCGCCGCTCCGAATAAGGACTTTTTGATTTTATTCGGCCTTTGACGACGACACGACTTAGTTTTTTGAAATTCGTTAGTTCCGCAACCAAAAGGATGATTGTGCAGTTTTCATAATTGAAATTTGCGGGAGCAGCGCATTGGAGACAACAATCTAACTCCTTCATGGTTGGATTTAATACCGGCGTCTGTAGTCCGCGTATGTTTACTAGTTACCTGCCTACATGTACCCCATGTGGGTGTTGACATGATTTTAGCTTGACGAAATTACTAGCCTTTTGCACCATTGTTGTATATGTATTTTATTTTTTTTTATTATGCGGAATCTTTGAACATGTATCGTTTGCATAGTGTTACATATTATTCATAGTATTTTTTTTCTAGAATCTAATTTAACATATGAAATTCGTAATAGGAGTGTGAGCTTACAGTTGTCAATAATATTCATTTTTTTTTTGTCTAACCATTATGACGCAACTACGCCTCATGGGTGTCAATATGGTGTCCTTATAAGTACGTGCCTTGCCTACAACAAATCTACTCAATCAATGTATTGATATTACTAGGATAAATTACTAAAATATACTGCGAGCACACTTTACCTTTTCCTATCTCCCTCGTAAAGTTCGACGCAGATTGAAATAAAAATCGTGATTTCGCGGAAGACTAGATTTATTTTGTGTAGAGCGCGGATGTAGGCAAAATGTTCGAAGCAAGGCACAGCCAGCCGGCAAGGTCAGCTCGTATTTTATTTGCATCACTGAATTTTAAATCTTCCAAAGTAGGTCTATCATTATAATTATTCTTACTTGATAAAATATTTAAATCTACTACACAACTACCTGTTATTCAATGTATAATATAATAATGAAAACATTTTTGATTACATATAAATTAGGAAATTAATTTAGAGTAAGTATGCACTGAAAGTCAATGTTTGAAATTTCGTATCCAAGGATGGTACGAAACGAAAGGCATGAATTAAAAAAATATGGAAATATATATTTACGCTTTTGTTTCTCTCATACGTCCATAATGGGTAGAACAACCATATTTTCTTCGGTAATGGCTTTTAAAAAATTGTGTTGTATTGTAAATATAGAAATAAATTTCATGTTACCGATACGAAATACTGTCGGGAATACAGTTTTTTTACAGAATTAAAATATAATTAACTTTAATAATCTGTTTTAGCTACTTTGTTTTTCTGCGTTCGTGAACAGACGATAACGTGCAACTCTATCTAGTAAACCTTCAGAAGCAAAAAAAAAAAACTAGATCTCATTCAAATGGTCCTTTTTTGGCATCAAAAAAAGTTCTGAAAGAACCCAAATGTTTGTAAACAAGTGTCTGATTCATGGTTTCACGAGCCTGTTCCAAACTGTTATTATTGCAACAAAAAATCACAAAGAGGGACCTTTAAACAATTACTGCCATAAATTATGGTCCTTTGAGGCGTTTTAGGGTTCTTGTTATTTCTATCGCCGTCGTAGTATTATAGTATAGTAAATACGTAAATTGTCTGACGTTTGCTAAGCACGTGCGGCGACTAGCACTCCGCACGTGGCCTGCTTGATAAACCCACGACCTTCTTTTTCTGTCTAGGGAGATACATGCCCGGCTATAAGACTCATTTTCGAAGCGTACCATCTTAATTCTCAAGAGCACAGACGCGCATTTAACGTTTAAACTTCAAATTAAGTAACTTGTTTGTATCTGGAGTTGGTCATACGTTTAATACCCTTGGGCCGCGAGACCAATTATCATCAGATGGGATGCATGCTCTCTTGGTACTTGTGAGTCCGTAATGATCTTTTCGAAGCAGCATTCGAGTGGTCGCGCAGCGTTTTTCTCCATATTAACTAGCGGCCGTAAAATCAATCATACTCGTTCAAGATATAACGTCCATAAACGAGGTTATAAGTTAAAATATAGGTAATAACACGATACTTACGCTTGTTTACTACGCGCCGCGGCCGCGTCGCCATAATTCAAGTGAACAGTTTTATGAATGAAGCGATCCGTTTATGTTCTGTATTCATTTATGTCCAGTGTAAACAGCGAGCGACGTCTCACAATAAACTCGGCCGCTACGAGGATTTAACATTCAACGATTTTTAATGTATATTTGATTTGGTCCCTGTCGAGCACTGTGGACCGGTTTGTTTAAGTAACGTCTATCGCGTGTAGTAAATAAGAAGATATTGCTAAATAACTAACTCACGTCAAATAGACGACAGATCAGAATTTTATGAAATTTACCATATCGCACCTTTAGGACGAGAACGACACATTTTAGAAAAATGATTTTTGAGTTACGAGTTTTAGTTTTGAGTTCATTAAAGATTTTGGAGGTAGATTTTATATAAGCAAAAATAATGTTTTGCTAGTGAATCATCAGCATTCATATGGATCCAATATTCTCAAGTTTGTAACTTGGGCTTCCATAAAGTTCCGTAAAGGTTTAGCGGAAATTTTCGGTGATTTTAATTATAAACTTTGTGCTTATCTAAATCGCCAGTATATTTTCATTCAAGTCAAATCAAATACAATACTATAGAAACGTTATGATACAAAAGTTGATATGATAAAACATACTTATTTAAATTATATTTTAACATCTAATTTGAAATCTTAATTTGTGTTAAATTAACATTTTTGTAGCGTGTAAACATAACTCAAATTTATTTCCGAATAGATTTACCTGCTACCTCGTGGTTGTGACAATTATTAATTCTCTCCAATAAATCTTGTGCAATGTAGGTCAATGAATGAATTAAAAATATACGTACACAAAAATCCCGAAGAAAAAACTAAAGAAAATGGGGCGTGTGTAAAATTTAATCACATGTAGTCCTTTTCCACTTGTCTTTTTATCACTGGCATTGGTCACTAGTTCCCCTCAGCCAGCTCAGATGGTACCTTGAACTATCCTTGTTTCTATATGTAAATCTGAACAGTATTATTTAGGAGTGTCCTAGTGTGTTATTCGTTTTACATTTGTTTTATTTGAAATATTTCCATCTTAATTCGTAATCAATGATAATCAATCTGGTGATCACCCGCTCATAATTATAGATTTCTCGATTGTGACATTTCTTCAGGCCTCTCTGATCCACCTGAACAATCTTATTCTCACAACGTCTTTGGCATCGTGGACCCAACGAAAGACCAACGCCAAACCGCTCTAGCCAGCATTTCGTTTTACAACCAAAATCCCCAACTCATTATGAATTTTACTTCTTACTTAGTATCTTATCTACGTATGTTTCCCATTAGTTTTTTATTTGGTATTGGATGGATGTAAACTTATCAGTGGTTTCGTTTACAGATTTATCTTCAGTCTTATCCAAGGTCTGTTGTAGTGCGTAGTTGAAGTAATAGTAAAGGCCATGTTCCTATGAACTACTGACCTTACAAATTGTATATTGAGTTTTATTATATCCTTCATATTGATTTGCTCGAACACATCATTTTATACAGCAACTAGTGTGAATGTGTGTCTGTTATATTTAAGTCATCTGAAACTTGTAAGAAACAAAATCAAGTTCTCACAATGATTACCGGCTACAAACATGTAAAAATAGCTCATAATAAACTATAACAACGTTGCACTTTAAAAAATAAACAAATAAAAAGAGCTCCGTTCGTTATAAATCAGAAATAACTATGACGGAAATACCATCTTTTGTAAGAGCATCATCTGTTTAATATAACGAAATTGGTGCTACAAATAAACAAAATCAAACAATTCTTCGAGACGGGAAGGTCAAAGTCGTTCCAGTTAAGCTACAATATGATTTATTACACTATTAAGTGTAACAATAACAGTGCACTTACGTTTGTTTACTACGGACCGCGCCGCTATAATTCAAGTGAGCACTGTTGTGAATGGAGCCGATTCGTTTGTTTATTGCGGCATAATAAGTCCCGCGCACCCCCCCCGCCTCAGTCGGACTCCAATTAAACTGAACCGCGTATCTAAATTGTATACGATATTTAAGTAATCTGGTGACATATCCATATATAACATAGCGTTATAATATTTTAGAGAATCACTTTTACTTGGTTGCTATTCGCGTTTTTACGTAATTCATAACGAATTACGTAAAAACGAATTTCGAATAATTGATATATCCTTTATACAGAAGCTCAGTACAGACATTAAAAAAATAAAATAAATAAATACTGCAAAAATGAAAC
>DWGW01001567.1:0-11082 GCA_018247775.1 Udranomia orcinus
TTTTACTTCTAAATACCCTCCTTGTGTGATATTTGTTATGATACACTGAGAACTACGCAAATTAGCTAACAAATTGTCATTTATATATTTAAATTGTTATTTTCTCTGTAAGAGATTTTGTAAATCTTTTGAGAAAATAAAGTTCTTAAACCATAATTTTCACAGCACATTTAGTGATAAGATTGTGACATGAAGAAATTTATATGAGGAAAATGAGTGTAAAGCGTTTTCAAATAAATGTCAATTAATTGTCTTGTTAAAATAATAATATCGTATCGTTTAAAAACACAACAAAAATATAACGTGAATTTCAAACATCAGTAGCACACTATTGTATCACATTCTCAAAACTATATCTGCGAACAAATCTTAATAACACATTGGCTTCCAAAAAACCCGTAACTTTATCTAAATTGATGTCATTGTCCATCTTTGGCGTCATTAGGTACCGACTTATTATAACTAACGCTTAGCCTTAAAAGAATAAAACTTAATGAAAAGGTGCGACGCCGATACAGGCGTGGGAGTAGCTTTATAGGGGTGTCGAACATTGTGTGTGAAAATTGTATACAGAGATACTAGGTTTTAAAAAAACATTTTTGGCTTTAAATAACACAATTTCGTATTTTTTGTCGTATTACAAATAAATTAATTCGTACAAAACAGTAACACACATTATAATGATCATAATATTAATCTTAATGTTTTATTCAGACAGCACGTTCTCTTTAGTGATGTGATGTGATTAACTTGAATTAAATGACAAGAACTAACTTGGCCTACAATATGGCCTTTAAGATAAAACTTTGAAAAATGTAAAAAGTTTTCAGTGTAACGTATAGTGTACAGCTTAAACGTTGCATAGATAGAATTACATCTTATACGTAACATACGTGTATTATATTGATCGATAATTGAATGATCGAGAACTAACGTAGCAGCCCTGAGCGCGGGTCACATTCTGTAGTTGCGTTGGGTCCCAAGCACCCAACTAATTAAAAGGATTTTGTAAGCTGTCAACTGCAGATAAAACCTGCTTTGATCTCACCGCCGCGGCCGCGTTGCAGTGGATCGGGTCAATAAAAGAACCAACGCGGAAGAAACGCTTAGGTGTGCCTAACCACCTACGCCCGAGAATGAATCGCTTTGTAAATCCGATCAAATTGGAAAGTTTTTTTTTTATCAAAAATTTGAGTGCGTTTGCCTCAATCTTGCCTGATGGGAGCAACGACGAGATCTAAGGTGGTGCACGCAAGCTCAAATAATGCCTGTTCACTCTTGCCTTGAAAATCCCTAGCTGTTCGCAATATGAAAGATGAAGCGAAACAGGAAGTGTTTCATTAGATATATTGTTTATTTAACTTTTAGTTACACTACTAAATGGTTATAAATCGATCAATGATGATACTTATTAAGGCTTACGTACTGGAATATAAATCTTTATTTTTTCATAAGATTACAACAAATAGTAGTTACGTATGACAACTACGTCTACTTTCACGTGAGAATTATATAAGACATTTAAACTTAATTTATAGTGCCAATATTTAAGGTATGAATGTGACAAACTTAACAATTTAAAAGGTAGATGAAAAAACAAGTATAAACTTACTTATTAGTAATGCCTGGTGTCGGTACGTATCTAGTCGTATCCAAAATTATAAATACATACAAGATTTGATAAAACGAAATCACATAATTAAGTTATATTTACGAAACATTTACGAAAAACGATCATAAACTAGGCAAATATATAAATACGTTAATAAAAAAATTAATATCATTTAACACGACAAATTTAACCAGGATACAAAATAACTCTGTAACGTCAACGAAAAGAGGCTTTAAATTTCTCTTAAATGAAGTCATTTAAGGTTGATTGATTTAGTATATTTTTATTCATGTCATAAAAACATTGTCAACTATATGAAATTCGAACCGATTTATCTAGGATTAAACGAAACGTTCAAACGATACAATAAGGTATTTAATAACCCACAATGTCGTGATCTAAATGAAGCGTGTCCATATACAAAACTAGCCGGGGTGAGATCATCTCAAACAATCGGGCGTACGTACGACAGCAAATATTACTATTTGAAGAGAGATTTGCGAATGTAGGCCGAGTAATGATTGGTGCACATATTCTTTCTTTACAACGACTCCACATTACACAGACAAGTACGAAATAATAAGCTAGGGAAACTATATAACCATCGAAACACTACTTAAGGTTTAGGAAATTGTTTTGCTTCCATATTTTTGGATATCGAAAAAAACAAGAATACGATACAATAATGTAAACTTTTTGGAGGATATTAAAATTAACAATGTAAATAAAATAAATATTCTTTGTATTCTAAGACAATAAATTAGTCATTATTTTCCTATACGTGTTCGTAATTCTTCTATTCCTTATACGCAAGGACAAGAATAAAAAATAACCGTTTTACAACCGAGACACGTGGTTAGAAAGCTTGTCTGTAAAAGATTATGTAAGCTTCCAACATTTTCAATATGAGTGAAACATCTTCAACTTCTTAAGTTAACAAATCTGTTCGTGTTCCGAAGTACGTTTTGATTGGCCCGATACCTAAATTATAATCAACTAACGACTGCAATGCAAATACAATTCGGAAGAACAATGTGTGTCACGTTTTGATTAGAGTTAGCATTCGTCTCAATTGTATCTCGTTGTGGCCGCTTCATGATTTGCAAACGTGAACCTACTTGAATGTATCATGTATCACTGCGATATAGGTCACGTGCCATGCAACAAAGTGTAAACAGTAATTCCTATGCTTTGAAACTGTTAAAAAGTTCGTCGACAGATTGTAAAGATAAAGTAAAAGATACTACTACCTTTTACTTCAGTGGTTAAGTTATCATATTGATGTTGCTGATGATGTTTTGATACAGTGATGAGGAGGTACTATATATAGAGAGAGAGAATACTGGCGTTCATCCTTACGAGCAGCAAAGTCCCAATTTTGGAATCACGTTATTTTGAATTTGAAAAAAAGGCAGAACCGAATGCAACAACACACTCTAATGATGTATAGAGAGTACAAATAAACGACGAGGCGACTTTTTCTAGTCCGGCGAGAGTTTGAAACCTTTATTAGGATTACAATGGAGGTCTAACGAAAGGATTTGGTGCGGTGTTGGATTTTGTTAATGAGCCGCCTTTGTAGTACGGTGAGCCGGCCGCGGGGCGACGGGAAATCGTTTATTTAGGCGTAACGAATGACCATTTACATTTTTTAATTTATAATGTGACCGCGGTTGTTTTCGTCGCCTACGCATCTAACGTCCTGTATACTTTCAGTTTTTTTATATTTGATAATGTCTTTTATGTTTGCAGTTTTATTATAGTTACAGATACATATAGATACAGATCTCTATAACCATAGTTACTAAAGTCATACTACACAAATTATTATGAGTATTTTTCCGAGTGTACCTACTTATGAATACACATATAGGACTAAATGCGAACATAACTTTCCACTACAACGATGATCTTTTTGTACTCGTACTCGTGAAATCGTACAGATCCTACCCAAAATGATTCCATGGCAAAGGACAGCGGTGATAGCTCTCCCAATTCCACCACCTGAATTCTAATTCTAGTACCACCAAGAGACCAAAGCCGAGAACGAACTACCTCATCATACAATATAATCGGTAAACGTAACATTTATCAACGGAACGCCCGCTCGAGTCCGGTGTGTAATGGAGATGGATGCGCAGATAACTGGCATAATTGAAGCTGTTGCTCCACGTTGCCACATCGGCCTTGTTGCTTGTATGATTTATATCAAATGCTAACTTCTTAAAGACGCGATATCCCAGCGGATACTTATTGCCGCTTCCTATTGAGATGCACACATTAAAGCCCATAAACGCAAAGGTATCCAACATCTTTATGAAGTATCACACACCACTTTCCTATAAGAGGAACTTATACAATTAGCTACACAATTATCCTCAATCTATCCTACATGAATTTATCCTATAGTTGTTTTACTATATTAAGTCACTATCACGTGACATCCCGAAGCTTTGAACAAGAAGTTAGAGTTTTGAAAGTAAGCTGCATTATTTTTCTCTTCGTTGCATATTGAAATATGGTAAATACAATACATATTAGAACCGCTTAAACACGACGAAAAAAATTAAGTACAAGCGTATAATATTGTCATCTCGAGGACGAAATTTTTTGCTCACAATCGTTAGTGAAATGATAAAACTAATCTAATAAACAATTGCACCCCAAAAATAAAAACTCACAATCTATTCCTTTTAATGCATAGATTTTACCTATCCATACCGACAACTGACTAAAAAACACAATAGCTGCAAGACACAGAGAGTAAGTTAACATTCGTTCATTTCGTGTCAAGTTTGATCGAGGTGGAGCCAAGGCGCCGTCCATCAAGATGACTGACGCGTATTATTTCTGGGCGCCCACCTTTAACAGCGTGCCTTGTAAAGAAGAGCTGATCGGATTGGAACTGATCTTCCAATAAGGATTAATTAGAATAGTGAGCACCATAATTCGTATCCTTGTCTGGTCGATTTAATATTCATGGAATAATTTTAATTTTTTTTTTACATATTTTTATAAATACAATTTTTTTTCTTTCTAACTAAAAACAACCATGTATACAGGCATGGTTGTTTTTAGTTCTTCACTTTAATGCTAAGAACATTAATTTACATTATTAACATAAACATTTTGAACACCGTCAATTTTTGTTCGTTCAGTGAAGCTTTATCACAACTTTTTAGCCAGTTACAACTCATATAATTTTATGACGTTCATTAAAATAACACTCTAAAAATATATTTTTCAACACGAAACTAGCATGATGCAACATTGTCCTCCTACGCAGTATCATATCCAGATATCAAAGACGACACAAAAAATGCAATAAAGCACAAAACCACTGAGAAATAAATCCGAGAAAAGGTCCGGATCGTAAAGTGTTCACAAAAGATCTGTCAAGGCGGAGGATTGGGCACCGAGAACACTTAATAAGATTTAAGTCTGACTTAGGACAAAATAAAATAAAAAATATATTAATTGTACGACACCGTGATATGAACAAATTTTTTGTAACACCATTTTAGCGACTCAAAAAGATCCAGTTATTAATTTTTATAGCATAACTAACACCTGCATTTTATAATATTTTATTTATTAAATACCTATATCTTGCATTTCACTCTCGGCATAACAACCATAGTTAATTAGAAGACAATCCGCAAGTCATGAATATAGAAATCAACTCGAAAATCGGACTTTCTTCCAAAGAAAAAAACTGGCACGACATCGAAACGCAAACCAAATAAAAACGGGCAGTAAAATGTTTATGTGTATATTTTACAATATTATTTGGCAATGTTAGGAGGCGCCTGGGACATTGTAAAACACCCACTGCTGACGTTAACGGCGGCCCGAGGGCATCGCCTAATCAATGCGGCTCACGGCACCGCGGCGTACCCGCCAGAGAATTGATTAAGCAGTAGTTCCAATTTATATGTTACTACTGCGAATATTTCTTTACCTAAAAAAACCTAAAATTGTTTTTTTCAATGCTGCATATAAATATAGGTATAATCGTTTTTATACAAAAAACAACTTTTGCACGTTATTTATTCAGTGTAAAAACCTAATTCACCCTTAATAAGATTTTGATAAGAAGTACAGTTCTAGTTACTTCCGAACATTTTTTTAAAAATCATTTGCGCTGTTCTTTAACTATGTAACATGAAAGACCGTTTACGATTCCGAAACGAAAGCAGATTTGCTCAGCGACTAGAATTTACGTAACAGATAAAAACAGTACAGTTAGGTACTTCAGTTCAGGGCAAATTGAACTAAAATTAAAATCGTATCATTTGGAGCGTCAAGTATGAACTTGAACTACTGCTCACAATGTACATATACTTTGTCCGTGCATAACTAAAGCAACAAGAATGAGAGGCAAGAGAACAATAAACGGCACAAAGTCGTTTTAGCCGCGACCCACGAAATATCGCACGTCGTAAAACTGCAGTAGCGCACAACACAACTACTAATTGCCATATTGTTACTGTGAATTTACATACATAGTAATAAACTTTGTCTTCGTATGCAAATTTATACAAACGGTTATTTTATAAACATCAAGTCAAATTCTAATTTTCTTTCACGAAAAATACATTTGCAACTAAGACATAAAAAAAACATAAAAAAAGTTACTCCATCGTATTACAACTCAAACGCAAAACAAAACATTCTATATTGAACGTCATTAAATGATTGAATTTCAGTAGCAGAATAGACATATAACTTACCATCCAACCAACTATGAGTCTCAATTTGTAAATGTTAATATAATGATAAGATTCTTCCACAAAAAACCTACAAAAGATTTACATACGAGTAAATGTGTGAATCGCGTGCGCCCGTACTGATGTGACGTTGCATATGGTAAAGGTTATACCGTAGGTACATTCCAACAAACAATTACTTATCACTTATTAAGCCACACTACTGGCGTAATAAATATGAACGGAATATTTCAATAAATTAAGATAATTTAATGACACGGCAGCGACCATAAAGGAATAAAAGAAGCGTGCCCGCGGGCCATCAATGAGAATTTTGTTCAAACACAAATTAAGCATATTTATTTAATAAATCCGAAGAAATTGCTCAAACGCAGTTAGAATTACCATAAACATTATGACGAGGCATCACGAACGCCCGATCGCACATTCAAACAACAGTGGCACATCCGGAGATGAATTCTTTAACTATTAATATGTACTCTGTCTGTTATTTAATTACTAGACATAGCGTAAAGTACATGTATAGATTGTTTAAATAGCAATACTAATAATAACTACAATTAATATTAGTACTAGTTGTACTATTAATATTAGTAGGTCTTTGAAGAACGTAGATGTGCTCATGATTTTGACGTAATGTATCATAACTGCGGTTATGGTCAAATTACCATTTTTAGATGTATTTTAGTTAATATCGTGATCAATAAAATGTGTTAAAGTTTATACAACTATTAGAGTAGTTGTTATTCGAAGAAAACTATATCATATCCCATCCGCTTAGAGTGGATCACTAGTTTTATATTGTTTTTCAATATGAAAAAAACGCAGCCTTAATACCCTAAACGACATAAAACAGGCTGTGTCAGTAGCGAAACATTCGAACAAATCATAGCACAATAAAATTTTTAATGACATCCCCGAACTTAATATCGGGCCATTTTTCTCGCAGCACTATATTTAAACGTTTTGTGTACGTTTGTGTAAAAACACGCGTTCATAGGGCACGGTCCGACTTGATTTATACGCACACCTACATTATGATATGTAAAATGAACTTTAACGTTTAAGAAATAAAGGTTACTTTCGCGCGCTCACGGCCGACAGACACAGGCGCCAAGAGACGCATTTTTTTCTCTCGATCGCAAGAGATTTCATTTTATAGTTCGTAATGGAGTCGGAATACCGATGGCCGGTCCGCTTCATGAATACACAGGTAGATTCATTTTATGATATATCTACTCTGATGTCATAGGTTCAACGTAAATATAAAACTTTAATAGTTCTGATATATTTCGAAACAGATTGCTTTTGGTATTTGAGTTTAATTTGATTTGAAATCGAACTGCCTGTACGTTGATTTTTGGTACCTTATAAAATAATTTTAATAGTTGAAGATAATCATAATCATCACAATATTGTCCTATCGGCTAGACACCTCAATCGAAATACGAAAATAGCAACCCCTAACATCACAAACGACAAAAGCAACTAGAAGATATCGTAATTTAGTACAAGTTTAAATATAAAGACGAAATGAAATATAAGAAAGAGCTTAACATTACGGAAATACAAGCAATAAAATTATATATAATGATATATAATAATACACTCAGCACATCAGACGGACAGATAGTAAGACACGAGGAGACACGGAGCTGGGTCGAGCGGCCGCGGCGCGCCAGTAATTTTGTAATTTACCGGTAGCACTCCGTTTATCTAAACAGCCCGCTCAGTGGAGCACTTTTTGTTTATTTTGTTACTAGTATCTTATGATGAAGCCTTATTTTATAAGAAATCGAATCATACGCGTCGCTATAGGAATATTCGCTGCGTCGTTTGTTGTTGTAAGTACCGTACAAAATAGACAGTGTGCATACGTTTAATGTTACCAGCAAGCAAGCTTACTCTGAATCTAATTACTTAGGAACTGTTGTGAAGATGAGCACTGACTGGGCGCATAAAGATGTAATGTAATGTAATTTACAATTAAATGTTTAATCTGGGCATAACTTAAAATTGATCATCTAGTGCCTGCCGGTGAATAAAAATTGTGTAAATTATCAGTAATAGATGATAGAATATATTACTGTTGCGCTTATTTTATTTTATTGGATTACTTACATTTGTTTCATAGAGAAGACTTTCCTACTGAGTCTTTTTCAGGCAGGAAACTTGGCAGCGGTATTCATTAGATCCCGGGACTACGGGGATCTTCCTCCACTATTACAATTCCAACAAATCAAGGTCGTATACGCTACGATCGATACCTACACTTATTACTAAAGTTCGTTACCAATCTCAACCTGAGCTCTTATTCGCTATGACACAAGAGATTCCTTGTCGAAACCATGTGCTGTAATAACACACTCAAAACATAAACGTGATTCATAAACAGCTATTTTCTCACATAAAAACGGGCGCGTAATGCTAGGTGCATTTGAAAACTTGACATTAACACATTGGCATATTATTCCATGAATATTTCACACAGCTGTTACACGGAGATACGCAAGTCAGTACCCAGTTGTATGGGCGCGTGTCAATCGATGCCGTATTCACTGGTCCCCAGCGGCATTAACAGTAAGCAGATTATTGCGATCTTTTGTTCCGATCAATCACCGGCCTCTCGAGTTACCGATGCCTAGATAATGCTCGTATCTACGAAAGCCTAAGCCTCTGAGCTACAATGATTGAACGTGTTGATACATTTTATCGCTAGGTTCTGCAGCAGCTGTGCCTGCTTTATGGAGTGAATAGTGGACAAAATTCTGAGCGTTCCTATAAAAAAAAATATCAAATTTCATATAAAACATTTACCCCCTTTTCCATTCACTACAGGGAGGAATATTGGGATAAAAATTACCCCATATCGGCGATTATCCTCAGCGGTTAAAGCATGTGAAGATGTCTGCAGTATTTTTAAAAATTCCAACATGTCAATACCAGTATTTTTTTACCCCTCCAGCTAAGTTCAAATGCTTGTTAGTGTGTTAGTTAGGAGTGAGTTTACGTCAATAGTCTAATGGGGGAAAGGGCCGAACCCGCGACCTCTATATCGTTAAATCCGGCACTCCATCCATTGGGCTATTGCTTCAGCTTGATGCACAATTGCTTGATTCACTCTGCATAACTCGACTTTCAGCTATCCTGGCCACACTGTTCCAAAGCAGAATTGACAAGTTTTGGTTACGAAATAGCTAGTCAATGGAAAATTACATGAGCTTCCTATACACCAAGTATGGTTTTGCTTATCCGAAACCATGAAAAATCTTAATAAACATGGAAATAAAGTTTAAATATACAATGGTGTAAATTAACGACCTAGAAAAGTAATAACATATAGGTATAACTTTTATACAAAACAATACTTATTATCAAGTAATTAAATCTGTCAAAGATAGTTAAGCCCAGTTGCGTTGTGTTATGAGGATTATCTAATATTAGTATTGTTGGACAATTTATTATTTTAAATACGAAGAGCTTAATTGGATTAAATAATACGTCTTAGGCTTGTTTATCAATCGATTAAATGCGTCTAAACACGCATTTTATGTTACACTATTGTTATTATACATAAATTGGTGCATAAGTACTTAACTCAATGCAATAAATACAGGGTTTTTAGTAATCTAATGCAGATAATTATAAAATATGAGAATATTATCCCCCATAAATAAAACAGAAAAGATTTAGATAGCATACATCTAAATTTGCTTAAAGAAAAACTTACAAGCAACACACGTCACATACGTACCTGAAACGAAAACAAGAAATTAATGAGCAACACTTTTTTTTGTGAATAGACATAGAGATAAACAATAATAAAAGTGAAAGGAACCTATGACAGTCATCAATCTGTAATTTGGACTATGATCTGCCACGATTAATGCTCCATAAGATGGATGGACTGTACGCATATTGTACGTCACGATTCATTGCAAACTTTCAAAAGTTGCAATAATTTCTGGCTCCACGACTACCAACATAAGTTGCAGCAAATTCCCACCATAAAAACAATAACAATACAATACTATGAATTAGAAGGCAAATGAGAAACGCATTAACGAATCGATGAAAGTTCGTTAATACTATACCTACTAGAATACACATCGTAACCCTAGTTTAGGATCCAGTATCTGTATCATTAAGAATATAAAATATTTGTCCTCCCACTAATCGCGAACTATTGAATTGCGTCCATAATTTTAGCGCGTGCAATCCACAACACTTGGGGAATTATCATTGTTATTATTTCACAAACACATCTAAAATCATTTGAAGTTTGCCTGTTTGGAACTACGACGACTTTGCTTGTTTTAATGAATCGATGAGAATTCGTTAATACTGTTCTTAGCTACTAATACCAATAAACAACGTAACCCTGGATTAGGGTAGCCGGTATCTGGGTGCAAGGGTCATCACGAGCGTAATACATTTGTGCTCCCACTAATCCCGAACTGTTGTATCGTGTCCATATTTAATTAGCGCGTGCGCTGTGCCACGATAACATGGGGTTATGATCTTTCGACGTTATTTTAGAGACTGGTTTCATTAAAAATAATGTTATCATAATTCCAAGAAATTGATTGTTTTACGCTACTTTCGCAATTGGGGTGAAATGTTAATAAGCAATGTAAACAGGAAAAAACTGTATGGGGGAAAATACTTCTAGCACAATGTTATCACTGTCTGTATAAATAGTGTTGTCTTTGAGAAGTTACTATATCAGGCACAAATTCA
>DWGW01001568.1:0-11078 GCA_018247775.1 Udranomia orcinus
ATTAGAACTTCAATCCGCGCCCGTGGTAAGAAATTACAATTATCAACTTCTAAACTGTCACCATGCTATGTTTGTCTTTACATCTATAATACACTTACTTGTGAAATAAAAGAAGAAGAATTAGGATTTCATCATTCTTATTTTGTATTTATGTGATATTTTGTAGTAATTGAGACTGTTTCGTGTATTTTTCGTGAGTTATATACTTACCGGACCTAAATATTACGCAAAAACTTCAGTTACTTTCTATAACATGGTGAAGTGTGATCTTATTTGCGCGAGCAACGACAGATCTTCCATCCGTGAACGTAAATAAAGTTACCGTCATCATTTTTAACAGTCAATGTATGTCGAGTCGTTTACGTTGCATAAGACCGCGTGTACGTGGAAAGCAAATAAGTTCTTTATCTAATTATATACTAACGTTTCTCAGTAAAAAAAAATATTGAGTTAAAATACTAGTTTCTAAAAGGTTATTGAAAATCTCATTTTATTCAAATGCATAAGGTATTTTGGTAGCATTTATCAACGAAATGAGACCAATTTCATAATGTTATTACATTGTGAATTATTTAAATAATTACTAATATAATGTGGTACATTTTTATTAAATTTGAATGTAAACGGATCAATAAAAGTTTGAAAAACCCAACAAATTTGAAAAAGTCGCGAGAATGCTTGAATACTAAAATTCTAAGTTATTGACGATATCATAACGAAATCAACAAAACTGTTTCTCTCTCTTTCTATCTTGGAAATACGTTTACCTGACGCCAATGTGAAGTAATCCTTATTAGCGTCGGCATCTATCTACACCACAGCATCAAGCCATCAAGACAGTATCCTATGTGACGTTATCGCGTGCACTGCGCGTATATTTACGAGTAGATATGACGTTGTTTTGTAACTTCTGTGCTCTATTTGTTTTACGAAAAACTAATTTACATTACCTGTTATACGCTTAAAACCACATGACGAAGTGTTCTTTGTTTCGATATAATGTGCGTTAAAGTGATTTTATAGTGTTTATGTTTATGAAAATAGTGTATGACATACCTATCTGATACAGCGTACATTGATATCATTTTATTATTGTGTTTTTGTTGATCTACTCTGATAAATAAATTACTTATAACTTTTCATATCTAGAATTGATCGATAAATATAAAACAAAGTTTATCTTAATGGTAAATAGCTTGATTCTGGATATTAGTAATCTGTAATACTGTACTATTTTACCTACCTTGTCCTATATTGGAATCGTTCCAGAATATCTCCGAATTTCTACTGACCTATTTACGTAAACTAAAGAATAACAAAAGACTCGTCTCGTTGTCATCATCTTCAATTGGTGTATCCTGTATAATCAGATGAGCTTATCTCATCATTAAATTTATCTAAGTCTGTAGGATCCTAGTTTCGCTACGCGATATCGAATAATAAGACAATACGTTTTATGTATATCTTTAATTACCAATTTTAATAAATAAATGCCTGTATCATATTCTTCAATTGATATATTATCCTACTTGTATTCATTACCTCGTCACACTTCGATGCTTATGTAAGCAATATTACTACAATTGAATTTAGTAACGCCCACGGATATTTGATAGAATAGGTGCATCGTGGGTTTAACTCTTGCGGGTATATCGTTAATCGAGCTACGTTTCAAATTATACTTGTCTTTCTATATGGATTGAGTTCAAACTCTACGCTTGCAACCAGTATCTCTGAAAGCTGTACATTTATTATTACTTGAGTTACTAGTTACTATTCTTTATACATAAACTCTACCTAATATCGTGGCCAGCTGTAAAATAATTGTGGATTGAAGATGATAGATAGTATATATATTATATTACAATTTGCAAGACCTACTATATTAACTTACTATATTAAGACTTACTATATTAACGCGTAAAATTCTTGGTTAATGTAATAGTGTCAATTTCTTAATTAAATTTTAATTTCATTAAAAAAAAAACATGTTTCCGAATATTGCTACAAATTTAAATGTTTACACAAGATAAAGCCATGGTTTCGCAGTAAAAATGAATATCCGCCGATTACAAAAATGACGTGATTATCGGTCAACCTTCGCACATACGTAGTATGGTATGGACACCAAAAATAGGACAGCTTGGCGGTAATCGGTTACTAAAATGTGCCCGATCATCTTTTTACTTAGTCTGAGCATCCTTATTAACACGACTGTCTTAGTAACAGACCTCTCAGAGTGCGGAGGTGTAGGTACTATATAATCATAGTCTGCTAGTATCCTCAATTCTGATGAATTTGACAATAGGTACAGGCATTTTAAGTCATAATGCTTAAAACCTCTGACCCGGATAAGCAGGGCTAATCGGTCGCAAAAAATGTAATTTAATAAAATCACTTCCTTCCTTATCCGAGGACTATAAAGGAATCTAATACAACGGCAGATCAACGTACCTTTATCTATTTATGTTTCGATGATTATTCTCTAATAATTATAATATAATCGCGTAGGCTATTGGTTATTGACAGATTTTGATAGATTTACTTTTGATAGGCTCTTTTAAGGCACTTTTTAAGCTACTGTTTAGGCACAAAATTGAATATATCTTATGCAACTGTGTCACAAAACCCGTTTTAGATATAAGATAGTCTTATCGAATACTCGCCTGATAAGCAAGGTGTAAGCAATGATGATACATAGGTATGGCAGTACCGGTCATTGCAAATGAAAATTGTACGTTCCATTAAAAATATCAAAATTATACTGAATACAGCACGTTTTCTTAAATATGTGTGCTATTAGATAGTTTTGGGTACTACCTCCGTGGTGAAAATGGGTTGCTGCGATAACTGCTGTGTTCCTCCAAAAGAATCAAGTGAGTTTAAAGTGTTCTAATATTGGCTAATATCGTTGAAGATATTTTTTTATACTTTGAGTGTTTGGTGCCAAAATACTAACAGTAGTACTGTTGTTGGACTACCTATACTTATTTATTACAATAATCTGCCGACATATCGAACCGAATCTGGAACCTATTTGAAAGGTTTGCAATACGATAGAATAAGATTTGGTCATTTATAAAAAATATATATATTATTATAATCGTCATCTGTGTTCCCTTTACATGGCAAGCAGAATGAAACGAAAATACATATTTCCCCAATAATGCTATTATACGTATAATATAATAATCGTTTACAAAGGAAAGATTCTACGTTCCACTTCAAATGCGACCATTCTAATTGACGGTGTAATTAACAAATTGTAGGCCTAACTATTGCAGTCTTCTTCGTCTGTATGATTCATTATATGTCCGAGAACTCATAAACCTTGTATTGTGGTTAATGAAACTGACGCATTTACTCGCCTTTTTATGTATATCTATGTATTTGGACAGTTTTATATATTGTCAAACAAACAGTAGATGTGAAGCTGAATCTACTTCGCTGTTATTTTTGAAAACAGAATGTCTAGAGTATAACGGTAATATTACTTCATAGCTTTGTTGGTGTTGATTGTTCCTCGTTATGTAAAAGAACTACCGCTTACCGTCATAGGTGACTTACTGCTTTTAATTTAAGTGCCTATTATCACTTAGAACAGAACTCGATCTAACATGAAGGAAACGTATTTTTATGTATATCAGAAAATCTATTTGTTACATTACCTTAATATCGTAATGTTCCTTTGTTGGACTAATGAAATCGATTTCTGCAAATCTTAAATATAATTTAGGCGAGATAATAGGCTTATGAGTTAATTTACTTTTCGGAAATAATAATTATATCATTACTGTCACTTTTCAGGAGAGCCGATTCGACACGACCCTAATTTCAACGGTCCAGTACACAATCGCTCTTGCACAGACATCGTCTTTCTTATTGTATTCGTCCTCTTTCTCGGTGTATGGGGCTATGTCGGATATTACAGTAAGTAAACGTAAATTAGTTGTTATTTCGAATATTATATCATGAAGAAATTTCGCCACATAATCAGAGCCTCAGAGCATGCTCCACTATGGAATTACGTTGCGTATATTATAGAAACTTATCGAGTGTCCAACGATAAAGCTTTCACTACAAAAATGTATGATCAATACCTATAACACAGTATTATGTTTAACGTTTTAAAACAAGTGGTTAGCCTACGTTTTATGAAGAGATAAATTGTAAATATGCACATGAGTGGACGGAGTGGATGGATGGAGTGGCGGATTGATGTAAATATGCTAGGGACGCTCGTAAACATCTGTTTCAGACGCCAGTTAAAACAGATTTCTACCTGAAGTCGATCAAATGCCTTGCTATCCTAAATGACTATTCAAATCATCTCAAAAATAACACTTGACGATTATTGATACCGAAACACGGCTAACTATTTCTGTAATATCAATATAATTTCTGTAAGGCGTGTGGTATATATATCATGGCGGGCAAACTACTTCATTTAAATTTTCAATATAGTATGTTGCCGTAGGTTCTTATGTTGTCAATATACCTATCATTTGATCTTTTTCCGTGTTCCTAGAGTTTTAATCATAGAACAGCATTCTGATACAATTATTGCAACTTGACTGCATGCATAACGAATATGTCAATAATGTATATATATGAAGATAATAGAATATACTAGAATATTTGTCTGTAATTGCCCTATAGATCTAAACTAACAACGTTTTGCTTACGGAAAGTTAACGTAACCTCGAAAGGTTCGTTGCTCTTTCAATGCTTTTTGGTACAGTAATTCTTAGTTGTAATAACATTATGCATATCGACAAACAATACAATATAGGGTTTTAGTTAGCTAAATTTACTAACTATAACTTTCTTATTCAAATGTAATCCTAAGTGGATTGTAATTATAGAAATATATTCATTTTATTTGATTTAAGCAAATTTCCTAGTAAAAATAAAACATTATTAAAATAATTTTGTATAATATTATCTACGAAATTGTTCTAATATATTTACAGGTGTTCAAAATGGTAGCATCGAAAAGTTGTTGGCCCCCATAGATTCAAATGGTCGACGATGTGGAATCGATTCTGGATTGGAGAACAAGAAAAATCTGTTGTTTTTCAATATAGCGAAGTGCATTTCGCCAGATTCAGTGGTTATGGGCTGCCGGACACCACAGGTATAGCCTAAGCATATTAAGATGGTAACAATGTAACTCATTTGCTCCTAAATAATTTTATCCTTTGTCCAACGACGATAACTTAGTACTTCTGAAAATAAGAATACGTTTAAAGTAGCCAAATATATTCCCCGAAGAAGAGGATAGGATTCATCATAAATCAGCATCATAGGTACAAATCTAATAAAATGTTGCATTAAGAATAAAACACAAGAGACACTTCAAATCAGGCGAGATCTGCTCGTGTCCCGCCTTCGCAGCACGCGTTTGTATACGTACTTCGGTATACGAGTACAATCGGTATAATCGTACGTAACATTTTTAACGTTACTCGCGAGCCCCACGTATATACTAATTCCAAAATAATTTTTAATGCTCAAATAATCTAGGCGAATACCAATAATGTCAATTTCCTCCTTTCCTTTTCAGGTTTGTGTGGAGAAATGTCCGGACGAAACAATAATGTTACAAAGTGATATAGTTAGTGGTAAAAGGCCATTTGAACAATTAAAGTCCAAAATTGTATGTACAGACGACGTCGACGTACAGACACTAACGCAGTCTAAATACATTGAACTCGTTCAACAAGATAAATGCACCGAATTCGTATTTAAAAGCCAACCAGGTGAGTAGCATATGTATTTAGTTAATTAATGCTGCTTGTTGAGTGTGAGTTTTTTTAGTATTTAGGTACTTTACAACCCCGTTTTGATATTATAAAACCTCAAAATGTATTTTTATTTTTATCCGATAGTAGAGTTCTTAAGGTTTTTAATTTGACGTCTTTTAAACAAAGGACATAGTAAAGTACTGTACAATACTATCGCAATAATTGGAGGCTGTAGGTACACTTAATAATACTTATAAATATAAATGTGTGAATCTAGCAAATATATCCCAAATGTATGTTAATGCTTAGTATCAATTCAGTTGTGTAATTTGTGTACTTATTAAGTGTAATGAGAGCATCTTAGAATATAAAATTAAAAAGCATATTACAACCCAATAGATCTAGACCTAGAACATTTCTTAAGATTATAGACATATACATTATTACAGAGATTATATAGGTACAGTATAACTCTGTCTATGTTTTTCTATATTTTATATTCTAAGCGTCTTTCTTATGTTTATTGCTTGATGGTATAAAAAAGAGAATTAGTAATAACTGCGCCCTAGTGTTGTACCGCTGCATCGGGGACCTAACTACCATGCAGTGTAGAGACACGCCGAAGGCTTCCACGACCCCACCCCCGCAAAACTCCCACGAATTCTGCATCAGGAATCCTAAGGAGACTCAAGAAACTTTGCTGAGCAGTGTGGGCTCTATTGCTGCTGGTTGGATGAAATTCTTCACGAGAGACGAGCGCCAGGCCCATGTAGTAGGTAGCTCCGGCCGCGTCGCACGTCGCTTCGTAGTCGCTTGCGTGCACTACTAAATATCATCGTTATACAAAATAAACATGCTGATATGATGACATGATATATTCTAGCATGAATTTTCTATGAATCTGTACATTTCTGCATATCGAAATTAAATACTAAGACCCGACATCCGTGTCTAACCTAACATCCAAGTTAAAAATCGAAAAATTGTTCATAAGTAAGTAACTAATCGTTTTGAATCAGACGTGCTGGTTGCATTTTTGAGCAAGATGATACTTTTGGACGAAACCACGTACTGTTAATATGAGTTTCGTAGTTCTTGTGTAGATTCCAAATTGCTAATACGTTTGCAAATTAAACGTTTGGAAACCTTTTGGATAACATGTGACGTGCGGTGATGATGGGTCTTAGATATGCTATGCACTTATAGCTATAACACTATAAGGCACAATTAATGCTATGTAGTAATCTCACAACTCTTATGCTATCTACTGTCTAGTACTAAGTTTAGTACTAGACATCACATTTCCTAACCTATTATTATGTGCATGGACGGTGAGCAGTATTGGGTCGGTGCTTCGTGAACGTCACAGATGTGGTGAATAACATCGATTATCCTGACATGAGTATTGAAGACATAAACAATCGAATTGCCGAATTGATTCAATTTAATGAGGTAGAGTAAAGTACTTATGTCATTTATATCTTAGAGGATTTTCAGGCGGCCTTGCACATTTGTTCTAACTGAGTTAGACAATTTTTTAGACATTTTTTTTGATTTATCTAATTATAATAAAAGTAACTTCATAGACTTTTCAGCGTGTTTGAATTTCCGTTCCACAATTAGCTTATGAAAATAACCCTTTTCTTTCGTACAAAAATATTTTTGACAATAAACTTAATCTATCGTCAGAAAATTCTTATAATTATTTAATAATGTGCAAGAACCACGTGAAACGAGCATCCTATTTTTAATTGAGTGTGAAATTAACCAAAAGCTGACTACAAACTACTACAAACGAGTGATAAAACCTATGGTTAAAAGTACTACTACATACTGTGGTATGGTGGTACGTTGTTCACGATGTTTAGCCAAATAAATAAATTATTGCCGAAACAAATACATTTTACAAATATTTTTGATAGTTTATGATAAAGATCATATCTACATGGGTATAGGGTATTATTATTATATTAAATAACTAAACTAGAATATTATCGCAGTATACATTACACAGAACGCAGAGTAAACAAGCACCACGAGAGAATAGATAGATACACAGTCACCAAGTTCGCGAAACAAATAGGCGACAAACTGGCAGTGTGTTTTTTTAAGTTATCTATTCCTAGAACGATAGTAGAGTATTTACATTTCTATAGAACCTGTTGTCCTGTTGTTGTTGGAAACTCGCGTTCGAAAAAAGAGCCTGGTAATTTATTTTCTTGTCTCAAACATTAAATTACAATAATCTCTTAATTGTAGGTATTGCATGTTAACTGCAAATTATACTTACCACTAATAGTTAGCATGTTAGAAGCGTCATCCGTTAGAAGAAGCATGATGCACCATGAAATATAAATAATATAATTTGAGCAAAACTAATTGACATAATGTATTATTATAAATTCTCGCCATGATGGGCCGGCCCTACGGCAGGGCCCGGTCCTGTCTCTTTCTAAAATATGGTTCACTCGATGGCTGTTACTTGCATTGCATGAGTACTTTAAAAGAAACAAATTCGGGAGACCAGGATTTTGCTTTGCATAGACGAATAGAAAAAAGGATTTCGGAATTATTCTCAGACTGCCTGCTACCTTTTCGTTCATGACTCACTCTTAAACACGAGACATGGTAAATTGGAGGGAATCGGGACCACTCATTTGCAATATTTCGATGCGAAAAAGTAGATTGTAGTTATGACTAACAAGTCGTATCGTTTTAAAATGTTCATGTTCCACGTACACCGTCTGTAGATAACTGGGGATGGACCTTATCCGTGCCATGAATAACGGAAGCATGAAAATTTATTAGCTTAATTTAATATTTTTATTATCATAATCCTAACCATGCTAATTTCTATATTAACCTTGTGTAATAGCTTCACTTTTTAAGTTTTAAGACTTGAATTCGATGGCTCTGCAATGCTAATTTTAGAATAGAGATACAATTTTGTTATAACCCTGAAGATTCAATTAAAACTTAAGCAATCGAGAAGTGGTTCAAATATTGCTTGCCTTAATAAGATTTCTTGCAACGGTTTTTGTTATTTTGTTTCTTTAATATGATTTATTCTGTACGGCAACAGGTCTCTACCCAGATAGTGCAAGACTTGGTGCAATCGAAATGGTATCTGGTTGGCGCGCTGTGTATTGTGGTTATTATCTGCTTCCTATACATCCTATTACTTCGATGGGTTATCGCGCCGGTGGTCTGGGCCTCCATTTGCGGACTACTTGCTTTACTTGCATTCGGTAATTTAATTTTATTTATATACATGATACACATTTCCTTAATTGTGTTAATAACAGCCATTCATTTTTTTTAAATGGTCGTGATTCATATTCATATTCAATCTATAAGAAATAATCGTAATGAGAACGAAATTTTGAATTTGAATAACCCCTTGACTATTCGTAAAGAATTATTTAAAGTAATTTAGGCCTATTTGGTATGAGTTTATTAGGTATGAGTTTGGTTATTTTTTGAGATGGCAATCTGCTTAAAAAATGACTTCTGAGCTAGCACGTTTAATTTACTATATTTTTCAAATAATCGTTTTCAATAAAAAGATAAATATAAGAAACGATATTAACGACAAATTATTATTTACAGCAACATATTTATGCTACAAGAATTATGTATACTTCCGCGCAAACCCAATAAGCCTGCATCAGACCACTAACTTGAAGGGCTACGCACAATCCATATTTTCCAAGCATCAGACCTGGATGGTGTTACTAGTAGCTTTAGCTATTATTCTAGTCATACTAGTGTTGGTGATCATATTTCTGCGAAGCCGTATTACAATCGCTATTGCACTAATACGCGAAGGAAGCAAGTACGTACAGAACATAAATACTTGTAATGTTACCTTATCTTTGGAGATTAGTCTTACTTACATCGAGTTAACTAATTACACTTCAGTTTTAAGTATTATAATGAATGTGTGATGGTGGGAATTACGTTACACTTGTTACGTTTTAGGTACAAAACGTGTTATTTCCTTTCTATTTATTATCTGTTCCTATTTCTATGATTTTCAGGTATTCTGTTAATTTTGAACCGCAACACGAGTGAATTCTGAGACTTATCTTTTTTTAGGGCCGTCACAGCTATTAAATCTACGATATTTTTTCCGATATTCCCATGGGCTTTGCAATGTTTGGTGATCAGTTATGGAGTTATAGTTTTAATGTACTTGTTATCTATGGGTAAACCAGCATTCAATGTCGTTAATCTGGAGAAAGAAAATTGCTTTTGTGGAGGTGTATTAGTACAGGTACGTAACACGGCAATGTTAACCCTTATCTTGGCAGATGTTTTTTTTTGTGATATAAAAATATTCATACAATTTAACCATTAACTTAGACCCAAGGATGTCAAATAAAATAAGCAAGAATTTCATAAGGGTAATTAAATAAAATCACATATACCTTGTGGGATACATTGCCAGGAGCATTAATAAATTTTATTTTAATGTATCTCCATAGATACATTACCAAGAAAAGGGTTAAGTTAAAAATTATACCTGACCTGTCGTATTGTGTCATTTAACGTTCTGCAATCGAGTGTTTAAACTATAATTTGTTTGAGTATGCAAATTTCGTGAACAAATAAATATTAATTTTATGAAATTTTGCAAGTTTTACAAAATCAATATTTCTAGAGTTAGTGTAATCTATAATGTGTGTGTGTGTAATCTATAAAGGCACTAAAGGAAAAAGTTTCTTGATTGTTTAATTGGTGTCGCTGTTTACTGTATATTTGTTATTAAACAATATATTTTTAGTTAGCAATCACTACTCTGCCATATTTTAGTATTAACATAAGGATAATAATTTCATTTTTATTGATTTGAATAATAAGACTTTGCAATACAAAATTAATATTTCCTTTGTAACCTTAAGCAGTTTGTAAATAGAGTAAAATTAAAGAGGAATGTTTGTTTTTGAAACATTATCGCGCTTACAGACAAATGACGTTTGCGACCCGTTAAAATTTACGACTGAATGCCATACCAATACCTCATCAAGCTGGGCGTTCCAGCGTTGCGAGAAGGCCTTCTGTCACTTCACAGGTTTTGATGACCCGCATAGTGTTGTATATTTACACCGTAAGTATTTATAGATGTAATCTATTAACTTTGCAAGTAGTTTATTTTTCCTTACAAGATTTTACAGTTACTCACATAAAATGGCAATTAATATTTACTATTACTTATTAATAAAAGCTAAATATGCTGTCCCGTCACAAATACTTAGTACTATTGTTTAATGGAATATATGAAAGTACACATCAGATGAGAAATATTACAAGAATGTCTCGAGTGATGTC
>DWGW01001569.1:0-11076 GCA_018247775.1 Udranomia orcinus
GGAATAAAAGAATATATAAAATAAAAATAAAAATAAACTGATTGCATTATTGAAATAGAATTATGAGTAAATTATATAAATAATTTTCTTAACAAATCACTTTTTTTTAATTCATTTATTATCCTCGTGTTTATATTTTAAAAAATACATAAGAAAATTAAAAAAAATATTAAAACATATATTAAAAAAACACAACGAAAACGTTAAAAAGTTTCCACTTTCAATATTATTTTTCCTCAATTCTAAAAATGAGTTCATAACTAATAAATCATGACATAGCGTTGAGACAATGCTTGGGACTGAGAACTTCCTTCTATTTAAGTCATAAAACATAAAATAAAAAAGACAAATAATCGTCAGTGCTAAAAACGTCTAATATAAAGTTCTCACTTTGGAAAGACATAAACTTATCGTTTCTTTATGTATATATTCATTACTTGGCGTAGTAATACGCTGAATTGTTTTAAAAGAATCAGAAGAAATTCTTGCGTTTCATGCAAAGACTTTAGTTATCTTTATGTACATTCGTTATGAGGCGAAAAAGTATAATAAAATTTGCCACAAAAAGGCAAATTCACTCGTTCTTGTACTTATGATAAATTATACGATGCTCTTTTTAATCCCACTGATGGTTTTGCTTCCCACAACCAAGAAAGTATTTATTACTTAGATGAGGTAAAACTTACTGTATGGTAACGTTTGTTAAATATAATGTTAACCTTAGATAAGCGTATAATATGTATACATCTTATTCATCCGTAAGTATGTCTGTCATCCTAATTTTAACGACTAATCCTGTATAAACGTATCCTGTATAAAAGTACCTGGAGGATCATTTTATTGGAATTATATTTACTTATAACTATGCAAATTACTTACTGGTGAAATATGAATAATAAATATATTTTGATCTTACCGACATAATAATAAAAATAAAACAAAATACCGATTTTCAGTTTTTCTCACAAAAAGAAGGAACTCGAAAAAAATAAAATAAAAAAAAAACATTCGGAACAAAAGAAGGAACACAAAAAAAATTAAAAATTTAAAAAAACATTCGGAACGAGATTTGAACCCGGGGTTCAAACACAAAATTTCAAGAAAATCGTTAGAGCCGTATGCGAGATCGTTGATTGATTATTCTTATACGTATGACGACACATCCGTACGGTCATCGGGTATTATTGCCTACTGTGTGGGCGTGCATGCAATTCCAGAAATAAGGATCAAATACACTTCGGGTTAAATATAGCGATCCGTCGATGACGTGCAACCATTCTTACATCCAATCTCAAAATACTGCATCTAAGAAGCCTACCCGTATGACGTTCCGCCGAGTGATCTACACTGATCACTTTCGTCTATGAATCGTAACTATCTAGCCCGACCGACCAGTATCTTTAACAGGTAAAGTCTAGTAACTAACTTGTAAGTACGTATCGCCTCGAAACAATCATTCCTCTTTTGATCTTCAAGTTGTCAAATCCGAACGTCTCTTCACTTAACGTATATCTTTCTGAAGACTAGCTTCCGAAAGTAAAGGCTGTACCACTTTATATTCAAGCCTAGCAAAGAGGTTAAAGTACTTCGGTATCTTTGATACTTCGAAACATCAGAGAATTTCGGCGCTAATAGCTGACTTACCTTTGAAAGGAGCTATGTTTAGATTTTTTCCTCACTGAAATATCGCAACATTTGTCGCTAATTTTTCTAACCCAAGCACAAACTTAGCAATATTGTACTTTTTCGCCAGAATTTCGCCGGAATTTGCATATTTCCCAGAAGTTAAACAAAGCGCCATCATCACATTGTCATTACACCAGATTCCTCGGAGCTAAATGAAAAACTTTTTGTTCCCGAAAATAATACAAAAACAGGGCAGCGAAATTAAATTAAAAACAATACTACGTCTTCGCTAAGTGGCTACTGAATGGGCAATTTTCCCTTTTCCCTACAAAAATCGGATACAGATGCCATCCCAAAGAACATTATGGGCCCGAAGACCCATCCCGTCACATAAAACGCCGTTCCGGATACTATCGCCATCCGAATTTGACCCGAAGACGTTTGCAGGTCATAATTTGCTATTATTATGCTCTAAATTTTATTTATATTCTTGGGTAGACTTCTAGGACACGTTTTCCAAATAACACTTCAAACTTCGGTATTTATTAAAGATACTTCTCCTTGAAACGATCCTAGATATTTGAGTTCTCTCGAAACAACTATAATAAGAAGTTTTTTAAAGTTTTACTTGAAATCTATGAAAGATGCGTCCTACTTGAAAGGCCAAGATGGAACGTTTCGATAATGCCTTGAGGGAGGGAGTATAAAATAAATCATCAACAAAGTATACTAAGTTGCAGAAGTTACATAACTCAATTACACCCACCCTTAATCTATTATCCAGCAATATCTGGGTTTTGGTCGAAAAACGTTAATCGGAAAACGCAATAAATACAATACATGAATCGATTGGAATTACAAAATTAAAAAAGTTGATACGAATATTCATAACCAATCCCATACAGAGATTGCGTAACTGCGAAGACACGAGTTAAAATGAGACGACTAGACCACGCCACAGATATTGTTAATGATACAAAGGAAAGAATAACAAAAGGCGTGACCGATAAGGTGTCCGCTAGAGATTATGAAATTCCTGAGTAATTACCGCTTGACACAATCAATAATAACATCACTCCCCAGACAGTACCCGCAGCCAATTTAAAATTTGACGGTCATCCAACGTTTTTCAACCGTAAACTAACAAGGGTTAAGTACTCCCATCTTCGATAACTACAAGGGTTAAGTAGGTATTGTGGGTACTTTCATCGCAATCTCGTTTTCGTTTGTTTTCCCCAGACAATACCTGTATTATGAACAAATATTTGTCGGACAAAAACAAGTGTAATCAGACCGTAATCAAGGACTCGAAAGTATCAAAAGTAGGATTGTGTTTTCATATTCTGAAACATTATTCTTATACACATACACATTTCCGTAAATAAAGTAAATAACACTTTCCACTATTTAAAAGGTCATAATAGAATTAGTAGTTTGGTATCTACAAGGGTTATATCAAGTAATTCGAGGTTTCCAACTGAGATTCCAAATAATATATTTAAAGTTCACGCAATGTCATCCTGAGCACAATAAAACTCGATAACACAATACTCGTGACTTTCGAAAGTAAATCCTAGCTCATCAACTTCAAACTTTCTCCTTTGAGGCAGGCCTAGCCGCCGATCGCAGACTCCGTAGGTATCATTTGCTGGGGCGTTCATCACAATCTCATTACAAATCTTAGGGGGCCGTGAGTGAATTTCCAGCGTCTCCAACAATCGCGTACTCAACGCCTACCCTATTAACTTGGCTAATGTGGGATTAAAACTTGCACCGTTCCCTCGAGCAATTATTTACGAAATAAACGGGTTAGAATATTGTGGTATGGAATAAGGGATGTAAATCATTTAACGGCGGATGAAATCCGCAAAAACAATTCACGACTCCAAGTTTGGAACGAGTAGTAAGTACGGAAGTTTCGGGTCGTCCTCGAGGCGCAGAAAAGTTTAAATGGTTGGTGGGTATTCTAAGCCCCTGTGGCTCACGAATATATACGACGTCTCAAAAGTCACGCTAAAAGTTATGAGCTTCAACCCACATTTCGCTACATGAGGTGGTTTTATGACGGAGCCGGGCCGCCTCTATCGAGTATATTGAACGCTTATAAAATTGATGGGAATGCGTATATACCTTTTCATGAAAGCATCACTGATAATAATCTACGTTTTATGAGATATTTACATATTGTGTTCGTAATTGTAATTGAAAAAGACGATAGATTAATAATTCTCAAACAAAAAAATTGTAGAAGAAACCATATTCATTTAATCGAAAGTGATAAATAAATGCTACTATACTGAAGTTTAGTATTTATTAGCAAAGATCGTAACATAATACCAACTAAATGAGCCACACATGTACGGGTAACTATTAATATTTCACTTCACCTAACTAAGGTCAGGTCATCAGCGAACGGGGCCAGCATAACCGCAAAACTTCCATAATGTACAGCATTAAAGGCCAAAGAAAGTTGCCGGAATTGGCGTTTTTATCGGGCCTAAAACGACTTGTAGGTCGAAGGTTGGTAAATTTATGTCCTATCTTCGGGCCAGAGAGCTAATTGGACTGAATACTATCGGTTGTACGTATTATAAAATCTTAGATAACGCCTTTTATATTGACAGAGCGAACGAAAGAGGACTCAATTCGGGTAAAGAAGAGCTTCGACATTAAATATCCTACGCTAACAGAAGAAATTGTTTTGACTAACTTGAATATGCAACTCATGTAATAATATAAATTAAAGCTGATTTAAATGATGTAAACGTTAAACGGTGAAATATGGAGATAAGAAACGAAATTTCTCGTTTAACAGAAAAAAACATAACCGAACATAATTTCGACGATGAGCGGGGAAATTTTCTGGATTCGATTCACTTTAACTTGTCTTATTGCTCGCCTAATATCCTAAATGCAGCTGGAAAGTTATAATGATAATGATTATATAATCATTATAGTTTGAACTTCATCCACAAGTAATTTAGGAACACGGAATTCCATAAATATTATTTCATTATCCGCAGTTCGTGAAGCCATTAACCCAGTTTTGTTGTTTGACTTACTTTAACTAAGTTTTTCCTTTTTTTCAAGTCACTCGTTGGCGCCTTCAGCCATTGTTTAGCTGGTTAGGCGATGTAATTAATAATGTTTTTTTAGTTTTTTATTCAAGGTAACTTTCTGCCTTATAACATCAGTGTTCTAGCTGCTGTGTTCTGGGTTGCCACATGGCAAGAGAAAAACTTCACTTAACAGTTCCAAATTAGTTCTCAGGTACAGCAACTCACTTTTAGTCGACTTAAAAACTTCAGTCCTGTTTTAGGTTCCAGGTACCAATGAGCGGCAGTGAACACTTACCATCAGGTGCACTGCATACACGTCTGATCTCTAAGTTTTATATGAGAAGTTGAGATCGCTTCTCATATAAGTTACGTTATTAGCATTGCCATTATCTAACATCAAGTCTTCAACTCTATGGAATAATTTTTCGATAGAAAAGAGGATAACTTTAGCTACAAATTCCAAAACGTCAATTGAAACGTCAATAAAGTTTTGAGTTCCTAAAACTTAACTGGATATTCGTGATTCCACCAACAAGGTACCGGACTGAACCAAAGATTCCACAAATAAGATTATAGTTGAAACGTTAACTTTAAACTCGCATTAATATTGTAGAACAAGTCAACAAGCGGTAACTTAGTAAAAGTAACTTCCTCTGCTGCTCTCGTTTTACCAGTTTTACTACTTTTGAATTTAGTTATAATACTTTAAACTTCACCAAGAATCAAAGTGACATCGTTTCTTTATAAAAAATCATTATTAGACGTCAGATCATGAATACACCAAATGTGATTAAATTTTATATTAACTAAATATTTACAACATTTGGGAACGGTAATAAAAAGCAACATTAAATCAAAAATAATTAGAGGCCTTGTCCGTAGAAAGATACATTCTTAATATAACATAATGAAGGATATAGCCAATTAGTTTAGATGTATAGCGACATATCCTAAACTATAATATGTTATATTGTTCCATGATTACATCTGAGCACCGGTTGTTTCAGACAAGTTACAGACAAGTTCCCGCTGGCTAATTAGTTATAGCAGGTAGCAGCCTTACTACCGGTATACGCGATTCGTCTACGTCGCAAAATATTAATAGGATAAATGAAATACATTTGTTACTTTATACATTCATTCGTTTCTCTGTTCCTGTTTCAATTGTTTCTGTATAATTCCCTGGTGATTCTTGACTTCATTATGTATACAATTTTATACAACATTTTTTCTATCCCTTGGAAAAATACTGTATTCTGGATTAATGTCTTTGTTTTCTGCTGTACAGTGATAATGTGTGTACAAAATTTCACGATAATCCGTTAAGTAATTAAGGCGCGAAAGCATAAGAATTATTTGGATTTCAAATGTTAGTTAAAATAGTAAAATGCAATAACATAAAGATTAAGATCGAAATAACTCCAGTGGAGACTCAATAAAATCCTGTCATAAAGGTACTAAAGAAAACGTAGTGCCTCAAAGAGGATTATACATCGGTTCCGCGTCCTTATTCCGAGAAGTCGATAAATTGTCGCGATAAAATTTCGTTTTCGACGTCCCGATCGAGTTTCAGTGATAGCGAACATCGCCGAGTTATGACTGGTCTAAGTAAACGCCGTAACGTCGGTTTATCGGCGGCGCGTGACGTTCGTTCACGCACGTCCGATGGATGTATGTATACAAAGTTGCCAGTTTCCGAACTTAGCACTATTGCTGCGTTCCACACACCGCTCGCGACAATCACGCTCACGACCGCAGTTTGCGCGGTTCCACTAGCTTGTGACTCAAAGATAGATGGTGTGTGAAGTGTTCGTGACGACCACAACGACCGCGGTCATACTGTGGAACGGTGCAAGGAGTACGTTATGAGCATTTTGAGCGTTGGGAATTCTTTGTAGAACGCATATGTGACGTCCTAAAGGTTTTGCGCACCGTGGATTTTCAGTGAAGATTTTGAAACGAAGATTTACGCCTATCCCTTTGTAAAATCCTATCGTTCACTAACATTCACAACACTAACGATTTATATTAAAACAAGCTTGTATTAAATAGTTATTGTTCGTAATATTTGACAGCCTTCATCTTCAATTTGATGAGTTTCGTTTATAGGGATATACAACATGACAAAGTCTAATTTGTTATTTAGATAAGATCTTCATAAAGAAGATGGTTGGGAAACTTAAGCTTATGAACAAAATAATGGAACCTGTTGATTCTTTATAATCTTTTTGGATGTTAGAAAATGGCTACAGAATTTGTTTTTTAGTATATTGCCTACTTACATGTTTGCAGATATTTTCTTGATGTGTGAGATGTTAAGACCATAAATATGCCGGCAGATACATAAGTATACAGGTATTTGTCCGAACAAACAAAGTTCATTTGCAATAATAGCTTGTGCCTGCTTTTAAGGATTTGCAATATCGCAAAACTTGAAGAGCTTGTGGAATTCACTCAAATTTAACCAATTCTACACAAATTTTTGCCCTCGTCTTTAACCCGCGTTTTTGTGATACAGGTTCTTTTATCTCTCTCAAGGTCTCTCTAGGATCATATTTAAAGCAACAATCAACACGTTCTCTTGTAATATCTTTTACGAGTGCTCTTAAATCTTATTTTAATTTAATTTCCTCACTATCGACACCAAGTCGACTCATTCCAGCGAGATCACGTCTGGTCTAATAGGTATCTCTCATCCAATTACGTTTTCCAATAATGTTGCTGTCTTTGAGTTTTTACCTTGTGATTTTTCATTTTATCTGGAAATTACTGTTCAGTGCCTTTTTACAAGTCGGATGGGTTTTTAAATGATAGTTTTCTTACTCACTGCTCTTCTTTGTAAAATAAACTTCAATAAATTAAATTTTTAATTATATTTTCTCTCATCTTCGTCCTCTTGCACACATTGTTTATGACACGTATCGATAATTACTAGCGTCGAATTGAATACGTCGGAGTATATTAAGTGTATCAACATCAGTTTTAAATCCTTTCATGATCATAAATAAGTCTGCATTCTATAACACTATAATAAACGAAAAAGCTTCAAGCATTGATTAATATAAGGTTTACATTTACATTTTATTCACATAAACAAGGTATATTCAAATCTAAATTCTAATTTCATTGGACTTTCAATACGGCTTTTTAGATTTAATGAAAATTTATAAGAGGTATTTCAGGTAAATCTGTCACTAGATCTTCTTGACGAAAACGTTGCTGCAAATATTATAAAACTTAATGAATATGCAGAATGTTGAATAAACTAAATTTGCAAATAAACTTTATCGACTTTATAGGACAGCAAACGGTGGCATCAGAAGACGAACGATCCGCCATTCCTTATATTTATAACTTGAGTGGAAGCTGATTTGGTATTCTCCGAAGCGTTGTCTTTGAGTGGCCTCTGTCAAAGCATTAGAGGGAGAAAGATGTTTGGCTTGCGAGATTGATTGGGAACGGAAAACGTATATATTACAAGTTTATGCTGACGTATAAGACAATATAAAATAATTCACGACAGGAAATTACTGGAAATAAATCAAGAAACGCAAAAGTTAACGATGCATGCAAAACGAATAAAGACAATTATTGAAGGATATGTACTATATGTTCTATTCATACTTACATATATATGGCAAGATAGGCAGTATTTTATATATTAAACAGTCTAAGGAACGAAGATAAGTCGCCTAAAATGTATACCGAAGTATCTATATTCAATTCAATGTAATTTTTTTAAGTAGAACCTTCATTTATCGTAAGAAAAATATATTTATTAAAAAAATTTAAAAGATTAATATTTCCAAGCTTCAGAGTATTCCAAAAACACTTAACCAATTAAGAAGTAATTTATCCTTTGCAGTAACGAATTAAACTCGAAATTCCAATTACGTCGGCACAAATTCTCACAAACAATCCGATAATGGGGGAAGATCTCAATCTCCGGAGATGTGTGACATCAGGGTGGGATAAATCCTGTCACATGTAAGAGAAGGGAAGATCTTGCACAGGAACGTTACAGAACAGATTAATGTAGAGAATCCGAGTAATAAGAAGCCAAGCTAAATAGAATCTGTCTGTAAAATTCAAAAGATTACAAGCCATTTGAAATAGAGAAGCCTTATTTAAACGATAAGGCAAATTGAAACCGTTTTATACAAATTACTTTTGTATGAAACGAAATTTATTCGTTCCTTACGTCCAACTTCATTACTAGCTTAAATGTGTTTTTTACCATCCATTTCTTCAATTTTAAGTGAAATTACTATTTTTATGTTGAGATCTTTTAACAGTGTTTCATTTGCCCGGCTGTCACTTATTTTATTCGCTGCTATTACTCGTATATGAGTACTTTGTGGATACTCTGAGTTAGTTCGTATTGTATTCAATTACATAGCTTTAAAGTACAATTACCGCGAGCAGAGAATCAAGAGGTAGCTCTTACCTGCCCGCTGAAGGGATAACCTTTCCCTAATTCCAATCACACATCGGACCGGAAACAGACGGATCTTAATGAGGAATGCGAATCCCAGAAGGTGTTTAACCACAGGAACAATTTCGATATCGTTCATAGTAAATTGGTGGTATGCTTTAGAAAATAGAATTGATATGGGATATATACAGTTTGAACATATATTGCCAACATTATATTTATCTAAAATAAAAGAAGCAAATAGCGTGTGAAATTTTTAAAGTATGTTTGCTAAATACATACAACATAACGTTGCTTGTAAAATGAAATTCTCGCTAAAATTACCTTCCCTTAATATTTCCGACGCAGTACATTTTGTTCACATAGGAATTTTGTGATGTATTAATGTTAAGGGAATTCTATCCTACTGCAATTTGGTTATTTTATATCGAAAAACAAGATTAAGGTGTTTGGGTAAATGTACAAAAAATATTAAAAATCGCAATCATAGCATTAAAATTTTGCATTTTAGAATTCTACGTTCATTGTCTCATTGAAATTCTCATCAACAAATACAAACATATTTTCTCTAATTTAATTCTACTCAGTACTATATTCATTTTAATCAGTACAATCGCAAACAACGTACAGGGAATGTGTTTGAAGAGTTTTTTTCTATTTTCTACTTTCTTTGTTTCAACTTTTAATAAGGCGAATGTAAATAAATCACTGAATTTACGAACCTTTTCTTTAGTTTTTAACTTTTTTGTTGCATTATCTTTCCAGCAAACGTTTATTTCAAGGATTCTATTCTAGAAGTCAACGTTCTAGTCTACGTATTCATACCCTTCATTTGGAATCATTAGCCACTAGTTTCACCAACAGTTGTATTACTACTAGAGCGAAATTTACAATATTTACAGTTCCAGAATTTCTGTAAATTTTTGGACTTTATTTTTTATAAGGTAATTATTTTTTGTAATTAATATCTTTATAAACTTGAAGTAGCAGACGAGCAAAGCCCACCTGATGGTTGGTAATGGATGTAAATGGTCACTGCCGCCCATGATCATCTGTGAACAACTTGAAAACGGATCAAAGTTCTTTCTAGTCTACCTGCCACAAATGCGTTGCTAACCCTGAAGACTGAGTTGGATAACATCGGTTAAATGTGTCTCCCTTACCACACTCTTTAAACCAGAACGCAACACTAAGAATACCGTGGTATAAGGCCAAGGTACTACCGAAGACCAGATTGTTTTTTTTCTACCTACTTTAAGCTCATCGTTATTTTATCGTTTATCTACGGTTGAAATAAGTTTAACTGGTACCTCTTACATACGTAGATGCAAACCGTCTACTGCGCTAATACGTCCAGGGTATCTAGATCTCTGAAGCAGGGGGCGAGGCACTGCAAGAAAGTTCTGCGAAGAGCGGACGGCGATAGTCCAAGAACAGTCCATTGTCTTTAAGCAAATCTACAATCAAAGGAGCTGCTGTGAGATTTGCTTTGCGTTGTTTTAAAGTTTGGAATCGGATGATAACTTCTGATGCTTTATTCAAGACATAATTGAATTAACGATTGTTTATTATTAGGTCTATTTTACCAAAATAATACACAAGTTATTTTATGATCAATTTTACACTACCTTTCCGGTGAGCTTACAGGAACTTTGAACATAACTCTAATTCAGATTATAAAACTGAAGTTATTGAAAAATTATTCATTCTGGAATATTTATTCAATTTAGTGTTTAAGACGATTTTAGTATAACACTCAGAACAGACTGATCCGACAAAATTACTTTTTTATCAATTTTTTTGGCAAGAACAACTTTCAAGATTACTTATTTTTAAACACACATTGATCGATTTTTAAACTAATTAAAGGCATTTTTTTGCCTTCAATAACTAGAAAACATTTTAACTTAAACAGTAAAATTCCGAATGACATAAAAGTCCTATAAATAGACAACT
>DWGW01001570.1:0-11075 GCA_018247775.1 Udranomia orcinus
AAGCATATAAATCGCTCATATCGTATTACGCGGTTAACTTAAAGGATAATCGCTTAATCGTATAATGTTTTAAGTTGCCCTTACGTTGGAAGGAGCACTAAGCCCTTGCTGACCGATTATCGACTTAACTTGAAGGAATAAGGAAGCCAGTGTAACTACTGATTTGACAGGCCAGCATTAAGCTTAGTAACGTATTATGTTACATTGAGATATAGAATAATATTGCTTTTCCTATACGATTTCCTATACGAATAAAGGTGAAATTCTCTCGAAGGGTTTTTAGACGACAATAAAAATATTTTTAACGACGAAGTGCTCTTACCTCACAAAAACACGTATAAAACTTATATCTGCATCGTGTTAGTGTATGCAAATCTTAATTACACGAATCCCGTCAACGGTTTACGTCTAACGTTTTAAAAATATTACTTTTACATTTTAATAACATTTATTTGAAGCGAAGGAGGTAGTGTCGAAGCAAAATAATGAGGTGGCGCGTGAATTTAGCGTGAGATGTCGTAGTCCAAGCGGCGGGATAGTTAGGCGTTGATCCTTACGAGCTGTGGTGCAGCGGAAGCGGGAGCGGCCACGGACTATCCCAGGTTTATTCTATAATCAAATTAATAGAGATGTAAAGACTTTGCAAAAGGCATAGTAAAACAGACTAACAATTAATTTTTACAAGCCTTATTGTATGTCATTACTGGGCAGGTCTTGAGCAGCTCTTTCCTCCGCCTCTAACTAATTCCTAACTAAAATAACTTGTTCCCAGGGTACAACAAATAATCGAGATAAATGGTCAGTGAAGTATAAAGGTCCTGTATCTATCTACTTATAACTACTCTTAGTCACTCTTACGCCAAACTCATACACTTGACGAAATTGATCCCAATTTTAATAATCCTTATAATATATTTTAACAATTTGGGTTATTAAACCAGTACGACAGTAACAAATATTTCCATACAATCGCATAATCCCTTATTGAATCGCATATTACCGCTCATCATTCTCCGCTGACACTTCGCCACTTTTACCAAAGCTTTAGGGCACAAGCTTTTAAGCTCGCTCGACCGTACGCGTTCGGAGTCGAGCGGAAAACATTATGATAGCGCCAGCTCCATTGCGGCGCGTCGAGTGCTGCTGTGCGCAAAGTAACGAGCGAAAATTATAAACATTCCCACTCAAAAAGCACTAGAATTAAAAAAAAAATCCATTTTTATTTCCCTTTGACTCAAAGTCACATTTGGTATGTGTTAATATGTTAAGTAAATAATTTGTACGTCACATACGCAGCCAAGTGTTGTTCTGCAATTCGTTTTAAACATAATCCACTACTCTGTAATCGCCGTTGAGCATGCAATTTTCATGCTTCACTTTACATTCAGCGCTGAACTCGCTTTAGTGGCGTATTTTTATTTAAATCTAAAGATAGGAGTCCTTGAAAGTTTCAAAATTTTAAACAACCGTGAAATAGGCGTTTCACTCCATCGCAGAACGGGAAATAAGTTGTAATATCATGGCTGTGTATATTCTCTGCCTATCCTTTAGTGCCCTTAAAATTTAATCCCTTTAACATTTAATCCGTTTTTTTTGCATTCGCAGAATAAAAGAAGATCATTAAGTTTAAATTTTTAGTATGAGATGTCGAAAAGGTACTTAAGTATTTTTAGCTTTGTAATGTTTCAAATAAGTGTTTTTATATTATAATTTGATCAAATTTTAATCTTTGTTGACATTGTCGAAGTGAAAATGAATAGTTATTTTAAAGTTACCAATTCATTACGTAATAATTTTGAATACATCCCTCACGTTGCGTTCAATATTAGTTTTGTTACATGTTAATACCACAAAATAAGTATTTTTGGAAGCATTCCCAAAACCCAGGAAGTAAGAGTGATAATGTTTTGGCTGTGAATTTTGCCGAGAGCACACTAAGCTATCTATTTCGCCTGTGACATATTTGGCAACTGACTCGGACATCTAGCCAACTGTGACATTGCTCATTCCGCATATATCTTGACGCGGTGCGATCGGTAACTTTTGCGCTTGATCCGCTGTTTTTTGACCGACTTTAGGGAATTAGGCTGTCAATTTAGACCGTATATTGTTATTTGATTTATCGGTATATGTTACTTATCTTATACTATTGTAGTTGACTATTAAACAAATGTGTTAAATGTCGTGAACGCATGTATTGTATGAAGACCTGTGTTCGCTATATTCGTACTATTATTCTATGCACATGTTTATAAAGTTCGTGTACCGTTGCTATTTGATTTATACTAATTTATTGTAGTACGTAGTGAACAAATAATGTGTCGCAAACGTACGTATTAACTGTAGACTTGTGTTTGTTTATATTATTATTTTATCCATATGTTTATAATTATGATTTACGGACAAAATATGATAAATATAATATCAAAATAAAATATTTACCTAATGTTACTGGATCATTGATCTAATCTTTAACAGAACCGGAATTCATCAGAGGTTGTTAATTAATTATAATGTAGCCAATTTCGCTTCATCAACATGAATTAAATATGTAGTAGTGCCATGGTCAGACAAACGGTAACCAACGCTACTAACCACTACGAAATTTGTTTAAACGTATCCTTATCTCTTTCATTCTAATCCCATGCGTAGCAGTGGAATAGAGACGAAAGAGAGTCGATAATACTGAATCTAGTTCAATATTTGAAATATGAATTAGTAGTCAATAAAAAACTGACTTACATTTGTTTTTATGTTTAAGGTAGCAAACGAGCATGCAGTCCATCTGATGGTAAGTGGTCAGTGCCGTCCATGGCCATCAGTAAGTGGTCAGTGCCGTCCATGGCCATCTGTAATAAACCTAGACAGGATAGAAGTTTCTTCTCGGGTCCACCACAAATGCGTTGCTACCTGAAGACTAAGAACGCCTCGGTAAAGTATGTATCCCTTACGTTCTGCAAACCGGAACACAGCAGCAAGAACACTGCTGTTAGGCAGAACGAGTGTGACGGTGCTTCCGGAATCGCACTGTAAAATCACCGCACCTTTAAATATTACATTGCATTGGCACAATACTTTAACGTCTATGTAAACTCAAAAGCATATAACGTTGAACTAAACTGAAAGTTGAGAGTGCAAAACAAGCATATATGGCCGCATTCCACTACTAAATCTTCGCGAGAACGCTACACTCTGCTATACTTACGTCCCGATAGATTTATTCGGCAACTGAGTTCTACGGATAACCAACTGTGACAACCCTAATACTTTTCTCTACGAAATTCACTGTGAAACAATAAGTGATAGCTATTAAGACTGCCCTCTGGATCTAAAGAGAGTTGAGAATATTTATGTGTTTCGCAAGAGTTTGTTCTTTGGATGCACAAATACGAGTATATGTGTGTACATATCGCACCTTTAGGACGAATACGATCATATCTATCATTCCGAAACAAACAATTAGTTCCGATATTGCAGCTTTGTCCCGTTCTAGCCTGAATGTGTCGTTTTATTTTTTACGGAACGATAGATATGATCGTATAGTCTTTTTACGATCGTAACTCAAAAAACTTTTTTATATGTGTCGTGTTCGTCTTAAAGATGCGATGTCAGTTGTGTAGTCTTTGCTGTCTGTATGAACTGTTTTTAGATGACATTCCTTGACAATTATATACTACAAACCTAAATACACACCTATACCTGCTTCAAAAGCAGAAACTTGCTCATTCGAGACAAAGACAGTATTTTTAGAGACAAAGTCTAAATGTTAGATAATAGGATATTTGATAATAGCTTCGTGTTGTAAAGTAGCCGGCAACAGAGGGCGAGTCACGAACGCTATTATTAATAAATAAATAAGCTTCAGTTCGGCATCGCGTTATTTATTACGTCGATCGCCCATTTTGTCTGTACGAGCTGGCTAGGCTACAAAACTATCAGAGCCCGCACGCAAACCGGCAATCATCGCTCATGATTCTGCCACTGAATGCAACAAATCAGAATGACTCGCTACAAAAAATACCTAATTTGAAAACGTATTGCGATAGGCCATCGCTTAACCAGCTTTTAGCCCTCCATTCAGTGGTCTTTCACCCACCTCTTTATGCCAGTTTGAATAGACACGATAGGTATTCAAAGTTTGAGCATATGAATAATTGGAATACATTGGAGAATAGCTATGCTGTTTCCATAACTGTGTGTATCGTAAGCCTTTATTAGCTTGTTTTGTATACGTTTGTGCGAGTAGATACTTGTGTTCTTGAATGCTTTCGAATATCAAACGAAAATAAACTCATTTTGGTTGATGACGAGGTACCAGTTTTATTTATAACTCATAAGGTAAGTACCTAATGATTTTTATATTACACGGGCAAAATTTTATTTGATTATGAATACAAAGGTATGATTTCGTTATGATGACAATGTGACAAACTTTGGTTTAAAACCTTTTAAGGAAACCCAAAAAACACCCTTTGGATATGTATCCTTAAGAGAAAATAAATTAAATTACGAAGTTTTCCGCACAGCAATCTAAAGTAAAAACGTTACAGTAAAACATTAATTAATGGCCTATTATGAAATTGTTTGCCTCGAATTTTCGCAACTCGCCAAATTCAGCCAAAAGTCGGGGTCAAGCAAAACAAATCGTAACGAAAACTTTACCTATTTCTTCGTTTGTTTATTAAAGCCGTGGAAAGTAGTAAAGTTGGGCAACTTGACATTTTTGTTTATTCGCAATTTTATTTAGTGGCTTCTTTACGTCTTGTTTACAATCCTCGTATCGTAAATCTCTCGCAATTAATGTTGGAATGAAGCGATACCATTGATCATTTTTGGCATAACACTAGCGTGGCGTGTAAAACAATATTTACTAACAATCATTCATCATCTTCCCTCAATAAATATTGCGCCAACAAATGGATGGAATTGAATACCAACAAATGATTTCCTATTGGTAAAAAGTTCAACTTTAAATGTTAATCGAGTAAGTCGTGGGTAGGTAATATAGTTCTCTACTATACACTAGTTTCTCGGTACTGTGGTATTGGCCATTAAAAGTATTTTCTATAAATGTAAAGCAATAAAAACTGGAACAAAGGAAGGTGTCGATGTGGTGTTTCCATCAACGCCAATCGCGACATTGCGTGCGCGACTTGATAACAGGGTAGAGAAAGCGAAAATTGTTACAATTTGTGGACATACTTATACCACATGAATTATATTTTTCCCTTCGTCGTATGAAGGGCTATTTTCTTTAAATGTGTGTAATGGTTAGGCGTGTAAGGCGTGGTGTAGAGTAGTTATTGTCAGCTAGATATGACGCACGTATAATTAACCGTAAATAGGGAAGAAGCTTAAATAGAGCACGAGGTCAATTTTATTTGGCTACCCATGTAAATGTAACGTACATATTTTAGTGTATATTCAGTAAGTTTGTACTAACATCGTAATTGGACTTGGTTATTTGTTGATGTAACTCACATTTCACTCACATATGCATGTTTTTTCTGACTTTATAATTTTCTGGGTTCCAAAGAAGTAATGCGATAATAGGTAAGTAGCGAACTGTTGCAATCTTTAGAAGAAGCCCATTCGTAAATGAGGAAAGACGCCTGTATGATAACATGACATTCAGCCGTACAAAATAATTTTAAGCAAGGCACACATACCTAATAAATCTGTAAATGATTGCTGTTTATACATGGAAGATATCTAAGATAAAACTATTTTTAGATCTTTAACTATTTTTAGAAAGTTTAATACTTTAGAACCCAAAAAATATTTTTTAGAACAGTTGTCTCTTTGTCTGCGTTTGTGTCATTTTCAATAAAAGAACGGAGAGAGGAACCGAGTAATGATGGAGGCGGTACGAAGTGCACCGGGTCACTTTACGATTTACAAAAAATTAATGCATTTACATGTAACGTAAAATGTAACATAAAAATAAAACTGCCTAAAAAGTAAATTTAAAAGTAATACACAATTAGAAGCAATGTTCATGTCTCCTATAATCTTACTTCGCATTCCTGAGGAGTTTCAATGGCGTGGGCGATTGCACGTGAACATAAAGCACCATTAGTTGAAAGGAACTTTACCCCTGTGGTATTCGTTACTATTCCTGCTCTTTAACGAAGCAGAATATTCTTACAATTTAAAATTTGATGTCATTGCGTTTACGCTGCGTAATGAGTTTTACAAAACGCATCTTTTGATTCACTCATTGAAATGAAACTTGCATTAATGTAACGCGTATATATTACTGAGGTACAAAATATATATGCTTTATTAATGTTGTTTGCTTACTTTTTACATTAACAGCAAATTTGACAACATAAAGTTTTGAATTTAATTAAACTAGGAATAGAAAATATAGAATAAAAAAACCCTATCTATCTTATTTTGTACTTTTTTGGGGCAACTTTTATTGGTTCCAGGTCTTTCCTCTACAATAATATACGGTTCAGCATAACATACACTTCGACACTAGCCTTGGGTTAACTTAATCTGTCTATGTATGCCGCACTATGTATGCACATAATGGAGCATCTTGGAATGGAATAGAACTTCAGTTACGCAGACAACTTGTGCACAGATTGATATATCTTGTTTAGTTTGGCTAAACAATTGCGTGTCTGCAAAGTTGCGGTATGTTACTTTGACTGCAATACTGCGCAGCCCCCGGGGTGCGAACTATAGAATCTCTCCGCTGATATCCCTGATAGTTGTACGTTCAACTAGTTGAAATTCTATTCCAGGATATTGCAGAAGTAAAAGCTATTAGAGCTGCTGTAGATTGCTATTGTAATCCACCTGATGCTAGTGTATAATCCAAAAATAATGGATGGCCCGCTGTTAGGCACTCTTAGATGTCGCCTTTTTAATTATGCCACTAACAGTACCAAGCACCCACAGCAATGGATTCAAGATTTCAAGCCTACAGTCGACATCGTTTGTATTGTCGATCGTATAAAATGTGCATTTGCTATAATACCACTTAACAGAACAATTTGTAAAATATTTTATAAGATTTCGTAACATGTTTAATTAAGCAGTTGTATCATCGTTTCTTATTTTTTTTGATACCATTTAACATGGTAAATGGTATAGCCAAGATCAATCATCAATAATTGGACTGGATCGATGTTTCGGTCGACTATAAATGCTACTCTAGAGAAACGCCTCGGGTAAATGTCCCCTTACCAAACCTTTCAAACAAGTACACAGCAGTTAAAACACTGCTATTATAGATATATGTATTTACCTCTCCAATCGGCAAATTTAAGAGGAACGTATCGCAAGAAATCTTGACGGTAGAGTAAGTTGTATGGACTTTTACTACTTTATGTATTAATTTGATCATTTGCTCCTAACTTCTGTAACGTATAACTGATTAGTTTCACTGATAAATGTAATGACTACTGTAAGAATCACTGTTATGATGGATAATAGCATACAGTATGCTTTCCAAATAAATAAATGATGAGGCAGAAACAACAGTACAGATGGTGCTTCCAGAGTCGAACCACGAAATGTACCTTGCATTAAAGATAGAAAGATAGAAGAACATGAGTCTTTTTATATACAGCTCAGGCAAGGCACGAGCGCAAAAAAGAATATAGGACGGCTTCTGTCTGCCTGCTATTGTCAAATATTTGGCAGGAACCGTTGCTAAGCTGCTGAAACCTAGCGCTCAGTCACACAGCAGGGCTGACGACGCAATTTATACCAGATAATCTGTTGGATTTCATCCGTCCCATCACTATATAGCTATATATCATATTAAGAAACATCGAGTAATATTGTGTATTTGACACTGAATTTGTTAAGATTTTTTGAACCACAAAATTCATTAATACATTAATTATTAATACATGCTTTACAATACATTTGTAAAAAATGTGATTAATTAAATAAAATGAAATTTAAATTCAAACCATAAAATTAATCTTATGAGCAATATTAAAAAATAATAATATAAATGTTAATGTGCGAAATAAGTATAGGAATTGTAGATCATTCGTTTCAACAGAAGTTCATCCAATATCTTTATAAAGTACAGCCTATGTGCGATCCTGATGTATAAGCTACTACTGTAAAGTTTCATTTAAATCAGTTTAGAAGTTTTTGTGAGAACGCGTTTTTGCGAATAAGTACAATAAATTATGATGCAATATGTATTTTTGAGTTGAGTTTAGTTCGAATTACTTAGATATTTTAAGATCCAACTGGAGATGTAAAAATTCCAACATTCATACGTACCAACACGTAAAGTTTCTCGTCTCTCTCCAAATATTTGAAATATTAAGGACGCTATACCTACCTCACCGCAGAGAGGATTACGGCGCAAGGCGTAAGTGACGTTGCAATTTATATGACTTAATCTGCAGTTCCATGTGTTAGTCCCACACGGCTTCCACAAGGTATCAGGCCTTTATTACCTCATGGCGCCACATTGCCTCAAACTTACAGCTGAAATTCGCAGGAAATGTAACCCACAGTTTACACGAACGCGTGGAGTGGAATTGTAAGAATGTAGTTAATATTTTCTGTCTTTTTCTTTTTATTATTTGTCTCTTATTTATATTTTTATATTAATTATGATATAGATATGGTTTTGGCAATGCTTACAACGTGATATCAAACTGTTGAATAAATCCATACGAATACTTAACTACATTCGAATGACTCTAATGTGTTTTATAGGATATTAGATATTGGCGTTGATACTTGTAGCAGTATCGGTTGTAAAATAGAAGACACAAGCGGATGTACGTACCATGATAACTTCATTACCTTACTGTTGTATGAGAAGAATCGGCAATAGCCGAATGGGTAGTGTCGGACTTACGATCGAGGGGTCGTAGGTTTGATCCTCACTTCTCCATTGCACTATTGTGAACCCACTCCTAACACCAGCCTTTGAACTTAGCTGAAGTTGAACAAAATTACTAGTATATATTCACATGCTAGCGGTTTTTATAAAAAAATCATAATGCTAGAAAATTTAACTGTTATATTTGCCAGCATTATTGTTTAATTACGATAACGAGCTAACGATGGCCGCCAAAACGATGTCCAACAGACGGCAAAGTTATTGAGAAAAACGCATCCTAATCTTTCCAAACTATTTCAGATTTATGGTCGAACTTTCAATGGCTATTCGATCCGACTCGTAAATATAGAGTTGATTTATTCGAATGATATTCTTTAAAAGTTACAAACGAAAATTTCACTGCAATAACATTTTTCATTGCGGTTGACAAAGCAGACGCTTTCGATGTCGAGGGAACAAGTTTTAATTAAATGGAGCGCTTTAACTCAACTGTAAAAATTTGCAAAACACTCAGAAGATAGCTTCGCTTCGTTTTAAATAAGTTTGTGTAAGTGTGATAAAGATACACTAGAGAGCGCAGAAGTGATAAAAGCCACAACTGAAACTTTTTTGGGTCCAAAACTCAGAGATGAAATCTTATTACACAGCTTCTTAAATATCATGAAGTTTGCTCGAATTAGTTAAGGAGTTGTTTATCTATTATTATGTGGAAAGGATAAAGTATTACAATTCAAGACATTTATCTTAATTACGTAATAAAAATCAATCGTTTTAATCATTCCTCCAGTAATTCGTAAATCTTTATTATTTTAATGATCTTTAAGATACAATATTTTTAATAATACATTTATATTATAATGTAGATTAAATAAAACTGTCAGTAACAATAATAAGCTCCTGAGCGGATTAATTTAATCTAAAAATATTTTAAACTTAAAGTAGATTTATAAAAAGATATTTCATTAGACGAACAACTTATTTAAACATATACTTGAAACATATTTTAATTAACTAGAATGAGAATCTATTAGCTATGAAATAAATATTTATGAACTCACAATTTTAAAAGTTCAAAGAAATCATAAACGTCTTTTACAGGCAACCTTCATTCGTATATACAAATTCGGAAAATTCTTCAAAAGAACGGTGTGGATTGAGTTTTCATGATATTTCGTTTAAAAGATTATTAAATATAAAGAATAATATAATTTGCTTTATAGAATAATTAATTCTGTGTATATATTGATATTCATATGCATTAACTAAACGTTAATTACTGCAACTATGCAGGCATGAAGACACGCCCTCAATTATCTTCTTCGGTTCATGCCGCTTGCTACTAATTATGATAATTACATTAATTACAATTACACATGATATTATACGTTTAAACATTATTGTCAGGATTAAGTTACAATCTCGTGTTTAAATATAAAAACGTGAGTTAGGTTTAGTAAAAATGAGTATGTAGAAAAAAGATATTGTACCACAATATAAGTTGTACCACCTTAAAAATTTCTACGAATAAAATACGAGCAAATACACATACAGGAACTATTTGCTCGTATACTGTCTGTGCGTGCTCGTATATGTTATATATTTTTTTTACTTTTAAAAATGTTCTCTATATTTTCTCTGCTTTCCGTTTTTGTAATTGATTTATTTACCGTGTACTCTTATTATCTAATTCTTGTTCTTTTTAAGTTCATCTAGGAAGCAATCGCTTCTAACTTAGCTATGAGCCCGTCTTTTGTGTGTATTTATTACTGAACTTTTTTTTGATGTGTTTCTAAGGTTTACAAGTGAGTAAAGTTTGACATAAGAGTCAACAATATTCACAAAGAAACCTTTAGTTTTCTACAAATTTTATTGCGATGTTGCTAATCGTAACGTAAAAAAGACCTAGATAGAACGAACAACGCTGTCGGATTACCAAAGAGTCGAACGAAAGCGCGCCTTTGATACACATAAAAAAAGTAAAATTGTACACGAACAGTATACGTAACTTTGTAAACTCGATTTTATGGCCTATATCGTCAAAATCGCCTACCTATATCATCTACACATATTATGGACATGGGTATTCCTCAAATCCATGGTGTAATGTGTAAAAATTCAGAAAATTGAAAAAAATATTATGGTCATTTTTTTTTTTTTATAAAAATTACTAGCATGTTAATACATACTATTAATTTTGTTAACCCCTCCAGCTAAGCTCGAAGGCTTGAATTAGGAGTGGATT
>DWGW01001571.1:0-11074 GCA_018247775.1 Udranomia orcinus
AATCGCTGTTTAGCGATAAGACCGCCTATTGTATGTGCCATGTTCTCTTTTCTTGTATTTGTCTACTTATTATATTAAAGTTATTATATTATATTAAGAGTATAAATAAATAAATAAAATTCAAATTAATAACTCTAGGATAATTTTAGTACTCGGGTGAATTGCTCGATCTTTCTGCTTGTAATAAATGGCAAAGTACTAAGTGCACTGTGGCGCTAGCGTATCGCAACTTATTCTTTATTATCTTGCCCCGGGCTTTGTTCGCCAAGTTTTAAGTTAATAATCCAGGACATAGTTAGTGGACAAGTTATCTCTCCGAAGTTTTTAAACCGCCCGAAGGCCCCGACAAAATATACGTCTATTAGCTAATAATAACAACCGGGACGGACTACTTAACGCGCTATCTCAAGCGCGGAAATGCTAATGAAATTCTCGCAGATTATGCTGTACGAAATCGGTTTGGTACGAAAATTTGTTCTTAAATTATCTATAACGAAATTAGTATGATAATTTATTCCTTAATTAACAGAAATACTTAAATACGGGTACGGTTGAAACAACTGACGAAATTCACACAAAGTGTATGTGTCTCAATTATTCTTTCGTATACGAAAATCTAAGCAGATACTTAGCACTGTACCTTTTCTGTGATTTAAACGCATTTTGGATGGAATCAACCTGGGTTATGAATGTGTCTTTGTTCATTGCGTCCACTTGCGATGCAAGTCTTGCCTTTCGAGATTTGATTTCAATATGTTATAATTAGAATAAATTTCCCGGACAAATTGATATTATTCTTAATTTTATGTGTATTGTCAATAATACTCACGGTATAGGGAATCCTAATTTGTGGCTGTAATTGTAAAGTGTTAATATCTAAGTAAAAGCCTAAAAGTATTTAAAGTCCTTTCAGAAGCCGACCTAAAGTTCGTATGTGGTAGCAAGATTCTAGGTACCAGGTAATACTTTTGAGTATTAGGATAGACCTTCTAAAGTTTAGCCACCTTAACACACCCGCCTAGTTACAAAATATTTAGATGTCCATATTAACGTGGTTGGTCGTCGTGGTCTCTGGAAATAGTCGAACTATCTTTACACATTTAAACTTCAAAGATATAAAGATGCTCACGAAAGTTTCAGCGATAAAACACTTTAAATTTAATTGCGACGTGGTAAATTTTATTAGTTAGCAGGTAATTACAGATAGCGAGGTGCGAACACGCGATCGCATTTATCTTCCGCCGCGAAACTCCTTATTGCTCACATTTTTAGTGTCTACGAAAAGGAAAAAAAATCTGTATTTTGCTCGAAATATAATTTTACCGTGTAAGTCCTTCTCTGGTTTTGCAAATATTGAGTTTTTTTTTATTAACAAATAAGCTTACAATAACAACAAATACCGTTAACAGTTTGTACAATTTAGGTTTAGTTACAACCGCAAACAGAAACTGTGGTCTTAAGCTACCACACGTACAAGTATTATAGTTAATATTTTTATTAATAATACTACTATTATCAGGACTAAAAAGAGGTCGAATATTTACTTTGCTTGCCTGCGGTGAATCCGCCAGTCCTTCATCAAATACCGTGCTTCGATTAAAAATTATGACTCAGATTTAAACTCATATGACGCGACAGGCATTTGCCTAACAAATATATGAATAAACGTGCACCCATTGTACCCCGCTATACCTCTGTCAACATAGTTAATTCTGTCCATACGTCGCAAACAAACGTTTAATTTGAACTCGATGGCGCATATTAATTTATAGTAACGGGGGATCTGAGTTATTGTTTGTGACGTTTCAATGTATCACCAGTTCAAACCATACTAACTGTCCGATATGTGTTATGTTAGTTAGTTAGTACTTACTTTTTAACTAAAATAACATTATGTGAATAGACTATATATAGTACCGATATATTGTAATATTGCGCATGCTAATAATATCTTTATGGATACTATTATTGAACTTATCGTTTACAATAATATGCACAGGTTGTGGGTCCTAAATGTAGTATCGCCATGCGTATTTCTGGCTTATAACGGCAGTGTTTGGAAAACCATTGTGTTATAGATTAAAAGGCAAAATATTGAGTGTACTAACATGTACATTATCTACCAATACGATAAACAAGATATAAAAAGAGTTGATTACCTCCATGGCTATAACACGAAAACGAAACCGATTCCCGAACAAATATTGCAATCCCTAAATGTCTTTCCGCAGCCTACACAACGCTGTTTTATAGCCCGGCTTAAGAGCGATCCGTATTCGGAAAGCGAACACGTGCGAATTTGAGATGGCATGAAGCTAGCATAAACCCATGGAGGTCCTACCTGCTGTAGGAGCGCAGTAAAATATACGGATTTAAAAAGGGTGCGAACGTGATATGGGGAGGTCGGGGTAAGTATGCGCTCGCGGATTTCACGATGCATTACAATGCATACTGCGTAAGGATATGCGGAATTGCTTTTCAGTTTATGAAGGTGGGTGAACACTTATGCTGTGTTTGTGGTACAGTTCTCATTCAAATGTTGGGTGAAGATGGTTAGGCTTGTACGTGTCTATATAACTTTGTTTTCGGATCTTACCCGAAAGATCTGTACTTTTGCAATGAAAGTATGTTTTGTCGCCGTGTATATGTTCAATAACATCGGAAATTTAAATGTAAAACGTAAGGTTAAGTAGATGCTTTAAATACCTATATACTTTAAATTTGGTGAAGTCAAATACAATGATATTTATAAAGTCATTCAGATAGCATTTCTGATACATTTTGCAACAATCGCCTGGTCTATAGACAAGATAACACATAAGTCATTTAGCAAACCATTGAAAATTTATTATTTCTTTGTATCTCCTGTATTTTGATATTTTTTCTAAACTCTAGGTAATCCGCATTGGATCAGCATAGTAGAACGTATCTCTCTCGGATCTCTCCAAGTTTGAGTTTACTGCCCAATACGCCAGTTTTTGCATTGGAACTAGTAGAAAAAACCTGTATAATATTGAAAAGCAAAAGTCGTCTTGATAACTGCATTGCTATTACACCAAAATACTCGAAATTCTCTCTGGACAAAACCGAACACTTCTCGCTGGTGTAGTGCAAGTCGTAAAATACACGGATTGAAATACACTCAAGACGTGATGCGGGGAGGGTAACGAGGGGTAGGATCGCCAACTAAACTATGCGGATCGTGGGTTCCGTCCGTGCAATAAGGTGCATGAGTAAGTGCTGAAATGCTTTACGCAAATATATTTTTGCTTTCTGTTCGTAGCGACTTGTAAAATTTATTTTGTGAGATGCAATTTTCATAAGCAGTATTCGCTCACTCGTATATCTAACGTGTTATGTATTTGATCCTGTATCAGATTGGTTGGTAAATGTTTCACATATATCTGTATAATATGTTAAATAGCGATAGTCGAATTTTAGTAATATAAGATGTGTTTGAAGTATTTCGAGCATTTTTCCGTCAATTACTTGACAGAACTAATAAAGGTTTTATTCCTGGTCCTTCGAGTCGGATATAAACCAGCGATTTGTGGAATTGGAATATAGATCATCGAACAAGAAGTACTACGAGTATACCGAGGGATACTTCAGATATGTATGAGTGTAGGTACTCACACAAGTTTCAGTGATAGAAAAGTATGTAAGTAATTTTAAAATTTATTATCTATAATCACTATAATAAAATTGTATAATGCAGGTTTACAATTCACTGAAATTGTCTGAAAAATTATTAAATGACTATTGAAACGTAAAAAACAGCAAACATTTATAAAGTGTCTGAGTACGTTGCCCACAATTCATATTTCATATTTATTTTTTCACCCATTTTGTCTCACTGCAAAAAGGGAGCGATAAGTTGTTTCTTCTGTTACATAAGAGAAAATTACAGTAACTTAGTAATTTCACTACGAGTAGCTTGTTTATTTACTACATTGTCTAAACACAAGCAACATATCTCCGCTATTTTATAGATGTTCCTCTCTGTAGAAACATATTTAAAACACCCAAAGAAAAATCTAGTTCTTTATTTCTTAAATGTTCATTCATTCTTCATAGCAATCGCCAAATTGCATTTATAAGATACAAATAAATACGATACGAAATAAATATAATATTTCTAATGTACGTAACTGTAAGTGATGACATATCAAGCAGAGAGTTTTAATTCTGTCTTGGATTGCTTACAGACGTCAGTAGATGGCAGTAACCACTCACCATCAGGTAGACTGCAAGCTCGCTCATCTCCCAGTTATAAAACATACTACTACTAAAAACGACTTAATAACATGCCATGTTCTAATAAGTGTCTCTTGCACAGCAGCGCTTCTACTGCTGCTAAAGAAAATATACGACTGGAGGAAATATTATCGCTTCTCACATCTCTTTCTCGCTTCTCCGTCGGCGGTAAGACATGAACCTTAACGACGTTCACTCATTAACACCAAATAATTAAATAGCGGCGGTATCGGATATTATTTTAATTTATACCTTGTATTTATTTATCGGCTTGGCCGGTAATGAGTTACATTTATTGCCGTTTTAATTTATCCTCCATCGTTTTTCATGAGCGTATTATGGAGCTTTATAAACTTTACGGCCGCATTGTGAAGCTATCTGAAAATTTACATGCTCGCAGTATATTTTTGCTGCCAATAAATTTCTGTCTTACAAAAATGGCGGGAGATCTAGATATACTATAAAAAAAAATACAGCCAATGTTTCGACAGCTAAGACCTTAGTATGGAGTTAACGCCACATTTTCATCTTTAGTTTGAAGTTGTTGAGAAGTAACTACTGAATAATAAGTAAATCACTATAACCCTAGCAGCTAAGAATTCTGTTTTATTCCGTATATTTTAATATTATATGAATGTTATAAAGCAAATAGCGAAAATGTTGCTCAAACTTATAATAATCCTGTGCTAGCAAGAGATGTTACTTAATACCGTCGTCTTATCACTAGTACCGTAAGGAAATTGTTCGTATAATTAAAAATACAATCGATCAATGTTCTCAGCAACGGCCCACGACACGTCACATTCCCAGCGCGTGGGCGTCTGCCTCTCATTGCGTCACTGCTCGCCACCCAATTAACCTCCTGACATACTGCGAATGTAGTGGGTAAGTATATAGTCAGATGGACGGGGTTCTCTCAGGCTGGTTGGAGTTTTCGCAATCTGTTAACTATTCGCAATTGCTTGTTGCTTGCTTCAAATGTTAAAACAAATGGCGAAAAATCAGACCCGAGCCTTTGTTTTTAAATTATCTGGAAATTAATTGGGTTGCCATGGTTATATAAGCGAAGGAATTTAAAATCTAAATTTGTAAAACCATGCAGTGCAGAGGTTAAGCTGTCAAATTGTAAGATAATAAGCAGTTAGACTTTGAAAATCAGAGCGTGTCTTAGACTAGACTTCTAGTGCAACAAAAAGAAAGAACAAAGCTACCTTCCGCATGTACCTTCGAGTAACGAAGAAGCACAGAGATAGGTACAACAAATTGTTCGTTGTGTACTTTGACTCATCGCTTGCAAGTAATTTCCTTTGTTCCGAGCAAGTTGAACTCCATAACGATTATCTGCGCTAAGATAAAGCCGAGAGCCATCAAAACCATTACTCCGCCCACACCACACCACACACGTGGGAGTACAATCACTCAATTTGTACCACGACCAGCGTTTACGGAACAATTACGGAAACCTTTTAAGGAATGAGGAATTTGTGAGGCAAAGTTCATGTGTTAATGAATGGAGGTGGAATGATAAAACATAGATAATGAACATGACTGTACATGAGAACATTGTTACGAAATTCTATTTAATGAAAACGACTGGATGGAAGTTTAGGATTTAGAATCAGTACAGACAAAATAATTGAATTTAGCTAAAACGCATATTTCAGATTTGATTTCCAGTTATCAACAATTCAAATTGATATTAGTAATTATGTTAAAATCACCCTTGCTTCAAAAGTATATTTGTGAAACAGTCAACAATAAATAATTTCCAATTTATTATATTATAAGTAAAGGGTTCAATTTGATAGTATAGTATCTATACCCTTTTCTACTATTTATTTCAAGTCAAGAATTGCAGTCGACAAGAATTCATCATATAAATCTTTCTTCATAATAACTTTCTAAAAAGAGGAACGTTTATAACTTCTTCGAATCTTGCAGTTTCTCGATAGTACGAGTACCTACATGCTTCTTTTTCTTACAGATAAATACTTAGACCGCGTGTCACGAGATATTTTTCTCGGTAAAGATATTATAGGATTATTATAACTTGTAAGAGTATTAGATGACATACCCTACACACAGGTATTCCGAGAATTACTAGAGGTCTAATATGGGTTTGAAATGTTTATTTTTTGTATTTATCTTCGAGCACCCAAGTAAATGGCAGTCATTTAAGCTGTCTCACTCAGTGTATTTTCTAAATCCCCGAACTTATTCGTAAAAGGACCTTTGAAATTACGAAATGTCTTCTTTGGTAAATGCGAAGAAAATACCACGTATGTTCAAAGCAAACCTCAACAAGACAACTTCCTAAAATAAGGTAGCCTTAACAATGCGGCAATCCCAACAGAATAACCAACACTTCATCACTTGTATACTTTTGCCTGTCAAGCCATTACTTTGACAAAGCGACAGAACTGAAGAGGTTTTCAGGAGTGCCAACTCTTCAGAAGACTCCAAGGTAAATAAAATGCAACAAAGTGGGATGACAGACGCGGCGATTAAACGTGAACCTTATCTTTTAATACGTAGAATACAAATCATCTTGTCGCAAACACACTCGGTATTGCAATTTCACATTTAAGGTAATATAGACTTTATTGTGTGTATCTAGACTCCTAATTCCCTGTACACGTATGGAAGAACGAAATAAAAACGGTTGTTGTAAGCAATTAATTCTCAACTTAATAGAATTTGTGATAAAACCGACATTTCTGTGCAACATCTACTAGCAAAGTCTTAATTAAAATCCAACTTTATAAGGAACACATAAGAATAAAATTGCTTCGTGGTCATTGCTAGTAAAGAGAAAAAGATATTCGATATACTTTAGTATTTAGATATAAGATTCAATTTACAATTAACTAGAAGTAGCGTGACTTTTGTGGACAATACTTAAAAAGTTAACAACTTACTATAGTTTGATGTTCCATAGTGAGGTTCTTTAGCCTTCGTATTAGAAGTTTTGTGAAAACAAAACATTCAGTATTCAGTGTCCATGTTAATCAATCCATCCAAAATCATTATTGTTTCTAATTAACGTATCATAGTAAAGTATAAATAAGTTCTAATTTATTCAAAAAATGAATAACGAGTGAAGCTCAGTCTTATTACTTACAAGTATGCACCGACGTCCAATATAAACATATGATGCCTTACCTGAAAAGATACAATTATGTATATTAGAAATGATTAACACAACAAATAATATAGAAATGTACGACTTGAACTTTATCTCCAAACAAGACGAAGACAACGCGCTGCAGGAATATGCCAATAGAATAAAGTTTTGTTAATTTCAAACTCCATTTATCTATACCGAGATAAATATATGGACATATTCATCCTATGATGTAAAATTTTAGTAGTTGTATTTTATTTCATAGCAACATATATTTTATGAAATTTATAATAATATACGTACAATGTTGTTTTATCTCTTTATTTTGAATTAGTAATCCTTGCATATTTCCATATAACTAGTATCTCCTGTTTTAATAATTCTATAAAAGATACCTACTAAGTTTTACAATCTTTTCACCGACATTTTTTGTAGAAAAAAATTAATCATTTTCCACGAAGCTCATTCTAAAGATTATTAGAAGTTCGCTTAGCGTTAATATCGGTTCGAGCGCGTCGCAAAGTCGGCGGTAATACGTCTAACCTCGTTTGCGGCGAAACTCTTTGTCATGGCCTTTAATTTCATGTGCGTCACGACTCATATAAGGTTTTAGCATATTTCATATCACAAAAGACGCCCCACATCCAGTATTACTAGACTTTGTGGTTTTATGTTCGCGAAACTTTGCAGTTCACGCTTTGTTTGTTTTGAGCTTGCTCACAGCGCGGCTCCGTCTGCGGAACCGCGTATCGTCTGCACTATGCAGCCACCTGATCTTTACATTAACACATCTTCGCTGCAAATCACCGAATGACTAAACAAAGCAGGTAATATGAAGCAACAGCATAATTGTTTATATGATGCATATAGCGTGTGTTCTTGGCTAATAAAAAAAATCCATTTGTATCGCAAGGTTCTGTTCAAAGTACACTGAACAGATTTAACTTATTTACGTTATTTTTAAGAAACTCCAAAGTTTACTAATTCTTGTAAACATAACATTGGGTAAGCGTCTAAGAAAGAAAACGAATTATCACTTTTAAAGCGTATAATAAAAAAAATCTTCGACATACATATAGTGTTACAAATAGATTACAAGGGCCACTGACAGATTGCAGCGATACATTAAGGTGCGACACCACTCGGGCGGATTGACGCGGCGTGGCATCCGCGTAGCCTTGAATTATTCACGTGCGAAGCTTTCAGGATTAGCAACTATACATTGTGCTAGAATATATTATAATTTACCTATCATTGTTAATGTTGTTTTGTATCATTTATACTAAAACATGTAGTTGTAGTTGAATCAAAACTTGGTAGATTCTGACAATAATTTAGTCTAAATAATCTTATAAACAGTTCCCAGCTTAAATGAGCTACGACTTCATTAAAGCTATGAATTATAATTATTGCATTATATAAAATGTATAATACCATAGACATGTATACTCGTATATAGTAATACTGAACCGAATTTATACTTTATTAATTTGAAATTTTATACAACAATATAGATTTATTGTTTCTACTGTATCCACTTAAGCCAACAGGGATCTTTGTACAACTAGTGCACATGGCCAGCGGCTTATGTAGATCGTATACGATGTATCAAGTTAATCGCGGTTACGAGTTAGATGTAAGAGCTGATAACCCTTAGAATGTTACAAACACACCATGTGTGTTAATTTATAATCGGAAATATTAAGCCTATATTACTATGTGTTTTGCGCACATTTATTTAACTATATAGCTATAAACATAATAACGTTATGCTTTCCTATAAAAGCGAACTATAATGAAGCTAAAACATTATAATTACAAATAAAAAAAATCTTTTGGTGTAAATTTCATAATATTTAACTCTTTGAAAATACGTCCACTTTAACAGTCGTTTTTCGAGATACGCATACGCTTTCCGTCGACGATTTTTTAACTAAACTGATCGTTGTTTAGAATGAATATTATAACCAGGTGCCGTCGCAGCATGAAATTTATTTGCCATCTATTATTTGGAGAGGATCATGCGCCTCCCTTCGGACCACCACTGATCACAACTAGTAGCGCGATTAGTGAATTTCGGGGAAGGCGTTGGCTGCGTTATAGGCCGCGGACCGCACGTGAATTATTCACATGCGAACGGCTATCTGTCGGTCCGCGCGGATTAGGAACACTAGTTCACTAGACACTGCACCTAGCTTACCTACCGTTTGATGAATGAATGCACTATTGTGTTTAGTTCTAGTGAATGATAAACTAAATAAATGTATAAATTGATTATTATAATTATATGTAATACTTGATGAATGTAAATTTCGACCTGAGAAGTATAGGGGCCGATATTTAAATTCAATACTTCACATATCGATGAGGGCTGCTCAGGTCGAGAAATATTCATTTTGTATCAATTTACACATACTTTAAGTTGTAGTAGTACTTTTTATATAGAAATATAAACGCATGTTTCTCGGTTCTGATCGTCGTAGTACTCTAGGTCTGGTGTGTGATCGAGATAATTAACTATTGATGATTAATGTTAGCGATTTAACTAATTATAACAAGGTAAACAAAGATCTACAACAAACAACAAAATTACACTCTAAATACCATCCTTCCCTAATTGTATATACTGTATTTATGTATGTATAAGTACTGGTTGCTACATATTACACTAATTTCCTTAACGCATAGTCATATGTCGCTACATTATATTACATTTTTCCTCTCTCACATATTGCAAACCCCCTCGAACAACAATTTAGCACCGCGGAACCGGCGTCATGTGCGGCATTAGTACAACCTGCGCCCGTCACGAGAGGAAATCGAAATTTTCTCACATCTATATATGCATATGCATATATCCATGCATATAATAAATCTGTAAGCGATTGCTGTCTGCACATGAAATATATCTAAGGTAAAACCATTTTAGAAATCTTAATTAAAGAATAGATCGCGAATTTTGTCTTTTTGTCTTAAATGCGGCTATTTGAATACGGTTTTCATTGTATTGTTATATAAAAAATATTTCATAAATAAAACAAAATCGTGGCAATTTAAATTGAGGGACCGGGATGGGGAAATATACATATATAGATAGGGACAGGATTAAGGCGGTACGAAGTGCGCCGTGTCAGCTAGTTTTTTAATAAGAGTTAACCTACAAGTCTCATGCTCAGTGATAAACAGACAGTGACTTCAATGCGCACACACGTAGTTAGTTCCTATATTGGCGCCGCTAACAAATAGCGCGTCATTTGTAAACGTGCGACATCGCGACATTGCGACAAACGAGCGTAGATTGAACGCGGTGAAAGTAACAGATGGAACCGTAGTTTATCTGTGATTTATTGGAGATTTTAACGGCAGGTTAAGTGTTGCAGTGTATGAGCTGATAGCAGCTATGCCGAGACAGTAGCTATACGTTGTAGAACAGGTTGATGTATCTGTAGTGAGCGATACTTGACAAATCATAGACATCTTCTAACCCGTAAATCGTGTACATAAATTACTTTCTACAATACTAAAGGTGCACGCTTGTTCAATGCCTTCTTAAGGTAAAGCTTCCTGTTAAAATACGATTTTACGTCTAATTACGTACTCGAGAAGTCCCCTTACACTTAACTTGGCAGATATATATTTTTTAATATCATAAAAATATTCATACCACTTAACCCTTATGACCCAAGGATGTCT
>DWGW01001572.1:0-11073 GCA_018247775.1 Udranomia orcinus
TTCAGTTCACACCATTGTCACTATTGTCACTGAAAATAAGGAGAAATCCTCGCTGGCTATATATATATCAAAAATACTTACGACTTCAAATAAAACAAAACAGATCACTTTGGTAAGCGGCATTTAATTACAAAAAGAACATACAAAAAGTGATTAACGTAAAATATCACTAATCTTAAAATCGAAAAATTCTTATTCAAATGTGATGTAAAATTATAGGTACATTCAAATCTCTTGGTAACAATATTCCTAATTACAAAATATGGAAACACCATCACAGCCAATAGGCATCATTAACTAGCTATCTATAATTAAGTCATTCAATTTATAACAAGTCATTTCAAATGGATTTAGTTTTGTATAGACGTAGAAATCTTTCTAAGACTGACCCCCCCTACAAAGTTTTTAACCACGCATGGAACTTTTTATTAATAAATATAATTTCGATATTACAAAGAACTGATCGGTTCACCGCGCGACAGTGCGGTCGTATAGTACATACAATTCGTATACTCTCTTCCTTAGATTTCTCAAAATAACAGATCGCCCCGATTAGTTGACATGACAGACACGGGGGAGTCTGAGATTAAAAAAAACAGCGTACACATAGTAGTAGAGTTGCAATTTTATGCTTTCACACATTAAAACAATTTTGTTTAGTGGAGGGAAGTACATTTTAAAATTGGAATATCTCTACGCGCTTACTACATGTCAATTCTTCTATATTCTTTTTAAAAAATAACATACGTCATAGACAAATAAACGTCAAAACTGATATTTTTTTCAAGAACAAACGTTTTTTTAAATTCACTTTTTTCTATAATTTTTTTGCTACATCTTTGAATAGATATTAATTTTTATAACCCATACGACTTAACTAAACACCTCGCGCTGATGCAAATTGATTGTACAGTGAGTACATAAAGAAATGGTTTATCGCAAAAGTATTTTTTTTCTAATTCGTGACTGCTTGTGATTATAACATAAAAATATTGTCTTTTTTTTACGTACGTCCTCGCATAATTCTTTTTAAATGACAATTTTGTTTACCTGTTTCTAAAATAGTAGTATTTATTAATTAGTTTTTAATTTTTTTTAACGTACGTCTTTACCTTTCTGTCAGGTGTCTAGTTAAATCGCTCGAGCTATAGATCCAACGCCTTCAATAATTTCATTGCTTGCATTATCAAAAACGAGAGTAAAATATCGCTATTGAGTAAAGACAATAAGAATTTTGGTCGAGTTAATTTAAATAATCCGCCTACAAATGATTCTTGCATACTCATATATGCATAGATCAAAAGATGGTAGCCGGCACCATACATAGGGCATTTAGGTAATACAATTGTTACCTAAAAGGTCTTTGTATACAAGAGATGTTAGAAAATTATGATGTCACAATTAAAACTCTTTTTAAGTTATAATAGAACGCGTTTTCTCCAGTTAGAACTAGTTTTGATTAAATGCCTTTGTTAAAACTAGAACTAACTGCTGCTCAAATCCCGTTTTTAGTTAGAAGGCATTCCAATTTTTCTAATTCCCTAGTTAGAACTAGTTTTGTTAGAACTAGATCTAACAAATGCCGTCCCCAGTTATATATATAATATGATAGGTATAGAACAAACTAAATGCCATTATCAGTTACAAGGCATTACAATTTTCCTAAATTTTGGTGGTACAAATCTCTCATTTACAACAAGACCAAAACAACTCGGTTAACATTTAACTGGACCGAGCATTTCTCAAATTACTTCGAAAGATATTCTCATAAGCATTGCACCATACGAGCAAAAGTAAGCCTAATCTCATCATATACGTAAAGTATATTTTAATCGATACAATACAATATGCCATACGATATGGCATTATTTATAATTCTTTGTATAATAAAAAATCTAAAAATCTTCAATTATGTCGCACAATAAGTAACTCAGGATCTCTCCCTGACTTACTAGTAATAGAATAAGAAGATATTTAAAACATTGCAATATAACTAATGTAGACATAGAGATGTATTAAAACCAAGTCAATGTTACAAAATTGACAGTCAACAGGACAAAATTGTCGATGAACGGTACACAGATTACGGTCAATGATACAACACATACGGTTATAAAACGGTACAAAAATTGACTAAGTATTAAAATTGACAGCATTAACAATCTATGTAAAAAAATTAACAGTCAATATTACAAAATTGGCAGTAAGTGACACAAAGGTTACAGTCAATGTTACAAAATCGACAGTTAATATTACAAAATTGACAGTCAACATTACAAAATTGACAGTCCATATAACAAAATTGACAATCAATGTTGCACAATAACATTCAATGTTACAAAATTAACAGTCAATTATACAAAATTGACAGTAAATGTTACAAAATCGACAGTCACAAGTACAAAATTGACACACCTACCAACTTGCTCTTCATTTGATCTCGTCTAGGAGGTTTTGAAACCAAACGAACGACAAATGTGCTTGACATCCGTTTATTATTGTAATCGTACATACAATGATACTAATGGAAATTTGTAAGTATATATAAACAATTGAAACTTTATATTCTTTGCAAATTTTCAACAAATATACCCAGTAAATTGGCATGTACCCAGTACATAATTAGCTATCATTCTAGTAAGAACTAACAACATCTTTGCTTAATGTTTAAAACATTTCAAAAGGAGTATTAAAGTCCACGATTACTTCCACCATACTAATGCAAGTATATTCGTTATAATTTTATGATATGGAGATAGCAGACGAGTATGCAGGCTACCTGAAACGATCACTGCAGCCAATCACATCAGTTACCGACCAGACAGAATCCAAGTTTTGTCTGCGGTCAACGACAGATGCATAGCTACCCCTGGGGACTAAGTTGGAACGCTTCGGTGTCACCCTTACCAGTACCACACCCTTCAAACTAGTACACTTGTCTTTGGACAATTTGTGTTTGATTCATGTATTTGTTTAGCTTTTCTTCTTTTGATGTAAGTAACGTGCGCCCCACCTTTATTATCAACTTGCTCTCTTTCTCCTCACCCTAAGGTTGTCTGGTAGAGATCGCTACTTAGCGATAAGACCGAATTATTGTATACATAAATCTATGTAAATTGGATTTTCTTTTATACATTTATTCTGAGATGTACAATAAAGAACATTATTATTACACTGCAGCCTTCCAGTTTGAACACTGCAGCCAGAACTCTGCTGTTATAGCAGGGCAGAGCTAGGTGTGATAATGGTGAAAGGAGTCGAACCCTGAGGATCCACCAGCTTCGACAGACAATTAAAAATCTTACATATTAAAGCACAACCGCAATTAACCTAACTATACACATACATAGGAATAGAAAAAGAAACGGGACATATATTTACAAAAATGCTTAGGACATATCACAAGGCGAGTCGTCAACGCGTCTGATCGGGCGATCACAGTATAGTAAATTATATGATAAAATTTATACAATACAGGGTGTCTCATAATGTGACAATTACCCAGGGAAATGAGACAAAAGGTCTACACATGACAGCCTGAAAGGAGATCATAGAATAGAAATCACTATCTATCTCTATCTGAATACCTAACATAGCATTAAACTGTTTCCAACAGTTAAGTATTTGTATGATGCGTCTCGCTCCCACAAATGCATTTCATCATTAATAAAGGTTGTTTCTAGAAACTATACTTAAAAAACGTGGATCAATCAGCATAATAATTAGAAAATGAGATTTTTATAGCAAAGAAATTTTATAGCTTTTTAAAACTCTTATGAAACAATTATTTGTCCAACTTGCCAACACATCTAAGTACATTCTTTTCAGTATGAGAACATACATACGTACAGCTTTGTACATTTTCTTTCTTGGACAGTCATGAGTGACCTTTCTTCTGGCTCTGTCACATTTGGGGCACCCTGTATATGTTCGAATTGATTTTTGACTAAATTGAAGCTAAATGTACATTACAAATTTATTATTTCAATTGTACGTCTGGCCTGGTCTACCCTGCACAGAGCGGTGCAGGGTAGGCCAGGCAACGGCAAAGGAATTTCTTGTTACACCAATAAACAAGTATTCAAAACTTTTTGCTTTGTATCAACAGATGGCGCTTCTATGTGGCAATGGTACCTCTAAAGTTAAACTATGAAATGTATGAAATGTACCAATTTCAAAGTGTTATATATACGCCCTTATCTCGCCAAGAGTACGGTGACGCCTCGCTTACCAACTGACCATGATTCCCTTACGACGTTTACGAACTGCTTTCGATCCGAATGCAACAAAAAACCGCGACAGAAACCATATAGAATCATTTCATGTTAAGTAAATGCTGATCTACGTTTCCCTGTATTTACATACGATACTTATTTAAGTAAAGTACTGTTACTGCCCTCAAATATTGTCTCTGAATATATTTATGGGACCCTGTGTGTCCAAGCAAACTGAGAATTCATAGTATTGTTTATGAATAAGGTTTATGGGACCCTGTGTGTCCGAGCAAACCGTGAGAATTCATAGTATTATTTATGAATATGGGTTAGTGTTGCAAACCGCTTCGTATTTCTGACATGAGATTTAATGGTAAACGATACAGAAAACGAATTCTAGCTGAATTTTATTCGAACCAGTTATAGAATTCCCACATTATTTTCAACTATACCATCGGACTATAGTTGTACGGGTACTTGGATTCTGATCGAACGCAGTGGGCAAACGTCCCAAGAGTATTCGCAAAAAAAAAATTAACTTACAACTATGACTGGATTTGCAGCGGTTCCAAGACCTTGTCTTCCTCACCGTGATCCTTCTTGACACTCAGATTCTGCACATCACACTCCTCGTCCTTGAGACTCGTCTGCTCCAGCGCGACAAAGTCCGTCTGCACGTCTGAATGCTTGAACTGGATGTGTTTCACTAGACTGGTCTTCTGGACGCACCGGTATATGCAGTGGGGACACTTGACCGACTTCTGCCTGGGCCGGTACGGCTTGGTCTGGCTCTTGTCGTCCACCTTCTCCTTGTCGTTGAGGTGTCTCAGCTTGTGCTTCGTGAGGTTGGTCTTCTGCACGCATCTGTAATTACACATGTCGCAGCCGAAGGGTTTCTGGTCCGTATGGAGGTACATGTGTTTAACTAGGTTAGGTTTCTGGACGGTCCTGTAGTCGCAGTAGGGGCAGGCGAAGGGTTTATGGCCCGTGTGGGTCCGTTCGTGGACCACCAAGTTGTTCTTCTGCGCGCACCTGTAATCACAGTACTGACATCTGAACGGCTTCTCCTTCATGTGTACCAGCACGTGTTTCGCCACATTGTTCTTCTGCCCCGACTTGTAGTCGCAGAAGGTGCAGGAGTACGGTTTCTCGCCCGTGTGGGTGCGCTCGTGGATCTTCAGGATGGCCGGCGACTGGCACCTGTAGGCGCATTGCGAACACGTGAACTTCCCCTGTTTGTCGGTGTCCTTCTCGCACACCTTCGCGTGTTGTTTTAGCATCCTCTTCGACGGGAAGACGTCACTGCACTTGTAACACGCGTGTACACCCTTGATATTCTTCGCCACGTCCTCGGACAACTTGTGCTGGCCGGGGTACCCCTTGTCGGCGACGAAGTCGTTCTGGAATTCGTAATACATCTTGTTCTGGTCCGACGGCTTCAAGTTCTCCTTGGGGTCTTCGGTTTTATCGCTCTTGGGGCCGTCTGGTCGGATTTTCTTGTAATCGTCCTCTGGAAAGGTGAGCGCTTCGAACTTGTTGACCACCAAGTTCTGCGGGTTGTCTCTAGTCATTGACGTGTAACTCTGGACGAAGTTATGTTGTCGGCTGTACACGTCTATTTGGTTTAAAGCCGGCACGGGTGTGATTTGGTTGTTGTAGACGCAGTACACGTGGTCCTGAGCCATGTTTGTCGGTTGGTCGTGTTCGTTTTGCATCGGCATCTGACCTGAAATAGCAAATAAATAAAATTAATAACACTCGAAAGTCACATTAGACTGATGCTATTATATACTGTACACTCAATGTATGTACATCAAGTGTTAACAACAAAGAAATTAATATCACTCAATGTCAGATTAGACTAGGACTCTACACACCGAACTTAGTGTATACATCAAGTGTCTTTGTATCAACGCGAGTGTCTCTAATTGCGAAATTTATTGTGACACAATAATTAGTGTATCATCAGCGGCCAATCAATGAAAAATCCGGACGAGTGCAAACAGTAAAGTAAATGTTATTTCCTTTGTAATTTATTTTGGACAGACAGACAAAAAAGATATTATTTTGTTATGTACCGTGTATACGTGTGCAATTAGTATATAGGCGTTATTTCAATATTACAAATAGACACTTCAAATTTATTTATTTGTATGTACATATGTAGTATAGATGTATTTTTTTTATTATTAAAAAATGTATTTAAAGTACCAATACCACGCATACAAAGCCGCGCGTTAAAGCTTGATAGTGACATAATGTTAGGAATATTAATTATAATTCAGATTACTGGTTTTTCATGTTTCTCTCTAGACATTTTGATGATCTAGACATGGGTCAAGTGTGAGCGCGGTTTCTGTAGGTTTTTATTTTATATAGGATAAGATAAGATTAAGTTTTCACAATCTGTACACGAAATTAACGTATTTAATAAATCTGTAAATGATTGCTGTCTGTACGTAAAAGATATCTGAGAGAAAACTATCTATTTATAGGTGTCATTATTAAAAAATAGTTCCCAATTTATTTTTTACAATTTTTGTCTGTGCGAGTGTGCACGCCATTTTCAGAAGTGGCTAATCCGATTTGAATACGGTTTGATTTGAATGCGAGTGAGATGACCACACCCTTGAGACTAGAACATAGCAGAGAAAATATTGCTGTTACGGCAGAAAAAGGGGGGAAGGTGATGTTTCTGGGTTTTAACCACAAAATACGACCTTTGAGTCGAGGATTAATGGCGTATCATCAAATGCGTATCAAGAGGAGGTTCCCCGCTAGCGGATCGCCAAAAGCGTGTAGGGGAAAGGATGAAATTCTGCATTTGGTATTTATTTACTTCACAACCGGTCATCCGAAACTTGTATGACCTTTCTAGACCGCTTCTGGGACTAGCGACCGTGTCCTGTATCTGGTATCTGTTATTTATTGATAAACATAAACATTTATTACGTCATCTAGCCCAACTACTCTGCGCATTTTGAGAATCCTTCTATACTAATATAAATGCGAAAGTAATAACTTCTGTCTGTCAACCCTTTTTTACATCAGGGAATAACGCGACGAGTACCTTCCGACACGGTGCCGGCGGAAGGTATTGTCCAACCGACCAGAAAACCACCTTGTTCCACCGTGTCACTGCGGGGCGGAGTCAAGGGGACACTTACGCACATTTCCACGACTCCGCAAGTGATGTTGATCCGGCGTCGTCCGAATCCGCCTCATGGGACCGTCCGCCCCCGATTAGCGAAAGATTGTATTACGAAAACGTATTTTTTTAGCCCACTTGTGATTATAAAGTAGAAATTAATAAATATTACAAGGTATGAAACCTAAAATATTTTTAAGTACGTCCTGACATTCCTGCAAGGTGTCCAGTTGAGTTGCACGAGCAAAAGCTAGCGAAATACGCGAAATAAGCGGAATACCACTGACTGACTCAACACGAAACCTCCAAAACAATTCCCCCTATTGCAACTAAGGCTTTTTGGACGTTTAATCCTTAAAGTGGTGAATAGGACGACGAAAATTTGTATGGAAGTTTTAACATTTTTGAAGTTCACCTTCATTAAACAAATGACCTAAACGTTGGCCTCGCCATATTATGTCTATATGTACATTACATACACGTTCATACATGCTGAAGAAATATCGCAAACAAAAGATGAACTCACCATTAATATCATTGCCGTGTATTCCGTGGTTGATGTTCTCGTAGAAATATCCGTCGTCCTCTTGCTCGGCCTTGATCTGAAACTGTACGAGATGCTCCGCGGAGTCCAGGTGGCGCTGAGCGTTGTGCAAACTCGTGTCGTTGGCCATGCGCTGCGCCAATATTTGATCCAACCTTTGCGTCGCCGAATGCTCCAATTTCTGATTCAAATGGTCCAACCGCTGATGGATTTGGTGCTCCAGCAGATTCCCGCAGTGGCCGGGCGTGCGTCGCGCTTCCTCTTCGTTTATGATCAACTGCTGATCGATATTTCGGTTCAGATGATGGGACAAGGTTATATCGTTGCCCATGTGAAGACCGTCTGCTCTGACGATCGTTTGCACGCCATCGCTCAACCTTATATTGTGTCCTAAGTCGGCCGTCAAGTTTCTATTCATCTCGTGTTCGTGCAAATTCTGCGCTAGGGAGTTCGTCAACGCGTTCTGTAGTTCCACGTCGTTGCCTATCGTTCTTGCTAAATTGACTATGGATAACTGAGCTTGGTTCTGGTTGAGCACCAACTCCTCGTGCCTCACCAGGTTCTGGGTGAGGTCGTTGGGCAGACCCAGCTCCATTTCCGCGTTGATCGACCGCTGCAGATGCGCTGGCATCTCGCTGTAGTTCAGGGTTCGTGTTATCTGGTTAGTCTTGAACATCAGGGTGGACATCTGTCTAGGTGACATTGGGAGTTGGAGGTTGTGGACCGCTGAGCTCGCGTTCAGGGAGGTCTGCATGGCCTGGTGCAGCTGCTCCATTGATATCGCCGTGTGGTAGTCTGTGAGCTCATATTTTTGTACCTGGAATGAGCAAAGATTTATGTGATATATAATGACAGAATCTCGTGAAAACTACAACTTAGTTTTGCGATAGTGACTCATGAAATTACAGTTTCTATGATTAGTGTTTACTGATGATCAATATTTATGTGATAGTTTTGAGATGATCTTGTGAAATTGTGGGCGGAAATACGGGACAGACTGATAGTCAGACGAAAAACAAACAAATCATGCAAAAAAAAAACTAGAACACGACCAATTTCGACCGTGAGATATCAGTCGTTCTCGTTATCTATGTTTTTACTGACTTTAGATATCGCCTAAATGTTATTCCTACCTATTTCAGTTTTACTTTTGTGTATTGCCCTGAGCTTTTAGCAGCGGGAACTCTCGCTGGGTTCTTTTTCAAGCTTTGTAACATGGTGGACTATGCAAATGTGTACCATGCAAAGCAATTCCCCAGTTATAGGTTATTTACTCTTGCAAACGGGGCATACCAAGAGTTGGGCTCAACATTTCAAATGTTGAAGCATTTATTTATTTATTTATACTTTTTATTGTACACCAATATATAAACAGACAAATACAAAATAGAGAACATGGGACATACCATTAGGCAGTCTTATCACTAAACAGCGATTTCTTTCAGGCAATCCATGGAAGTTTGGAGTTGCAAAATGAATAAATATATAGAGGAGGTGCATCCATTCATTTTTATGACACGGGGAAAACTTTCCAAAGGTAACCCGATACCGTAAAAATTATCCCGGGTTATGTGGGATTTCCGCCCATTAAAAACCCTTCGGTGGCCTCTTGTTCTTTGTGGGGGTAGGAATTCCGACGGAGTGACCTTCTGAGTACCCTCCAGCACTTCACCATATGGACGGAACAAGTCTCATGGCACATCTCACGGGAAGACTGTAGTTCGATCAAGAACCTTCCACTGGGTATATGTCGTGGTGAGGTCACTCACAGCCAACCTCTTTCCGGGGTCATGGACCGGACGGTTCGGCCTCCCCTAGGCCAAGGTCCCGATCCCGGAACTTTTAGTCGCCTCTTACGGCTAACTACTATTTGAGTCCTGCAACCACGGAAACCAGATGCCCAGACATTCGCAGACCAACCATTACTAATCGAACAATCAAATTTCTCTATCGCATCTTGTTATATTTTTGTTTGCATATCTGTATTACGCTTATCTTTGACTTGATTGTATTATCAATGACTTTGCCGACACAACATGTTGCTATGGACTGGCAAATTACGTGTTATCTACTTTTTCTTTTATTGTCAAGAGGTAGATCCGTCCGAGTTACTATATAGGGATACATTTTATCGACTACTGATGCGATTTAGAATCTTCTTTATACGTTCTTTCGTACTAATATAATACTTGCGAAACAGACAGACGAAGTTAGCGTTTCTGCGTTACCTTTTGTCGTTTAAAGCATTGAGCCCAGGATTTTGTCCTCTAGTTACAATAATGTTAGTCAGTCTGCTCCTGCCCGCATTGGGCAGGAGTAGACTGACTAACATAATGCCAAAGAAAGGAAAGTCTTATACTTAACTTTTCCTGTATACAGTTTTTTTTAAGTTAACTGCATATAAATGTGAGGAAAATTGCATACAATGGGCCCCTACTATAAAAAGCGCCTTAGTGACTAAACACCATTATGATAGTAAGTTATTTTTATTTGGGGCTAGGGCAAAGCCGTCCCTGCAACCAGAGGTTGGATCCGCCTGGATTCCACAAGTCTTATCTTCACGGACTGCAGAATTGCTTCCCAGAGAATGATGTCTTAGTCGGCTGAGGGTATAGCACTCTGAGTAGATGATTGGAAAAGATGGAAATTAAAATTAATTTGATTATTTTAAACTAAAAGGTGTTCAAAAGAGTCATCTACTGTTACAAGGATGGGGGAGGAGTCGGAAAATCATGAAATTCGTTTGATGTAATTTATGCATATAAGTGTTAAGTGAGTGGGAAAAACCTTTGCTATTCTACATATTACATAATGAGGGCAAATCCGTTGGCAAACGCTAGTAATAGATAAATTGATTAACACGAAAGGAAAAATTGACTAAGCGACATTTGGGGGCGACATCAAGTTGTATACATATTTTGATCGGATCGTAACTGAAATCCACGAATAACAAATAATAGTGTAAATAATATTTAAACACCACTAGAATTATAGCAGTAAAATTATTAGTAGAATTTATTAATTTTTTTTCATACTTTAAATAGCTCTCCTGTAATGACTAATGTTGCTTAGGAACAGAGACGGTTTAACCTTAAGGCAGAGTAGGCAACTGCCTAGGGGCCCAGGATCGGCAGGGGCCCACTGCGGTCCGCAAAAAAATTTTATGG
>DWGW01001573.1:0-11072 GCA_018247775.1 Udranomia orcinus
ACAAACGAAGGCAGAACGCAGAACGAAATTTATGAGAATAATGTACTAAGTATTGTACACCTTGAAAAGGTCTACAGAAAAATCGGCGATGGCATACTTTACGTTAAGGAAAACCTTCGACGGGGAAAGTGAGAAATAATTCCGAAGCGATACGAAGTGCGCCGGGTCAGCTAGTAATACTATAAACGACTTACCGATTTGTTGTCTCAAATACAAGTGAGTGATCGCAATCTCAGTCCTGTAATCAATGATAAATAAAATCGTTAATTATTTGACATAATAATTAAAGATGTAATAAAATTGTATTGTGAACATGTTAGTGACGCACGAGTATGCACAGTTTACAAAATGTGCGCGTTGACTAACTCTCATTAGCTGCTTCGTTCATGTTTCAAGGCATTAACATCACTAGATTTTCTAAATTGGAATACAATTGAAACTGTTATTTTCAGCAGTCATTACGAATGCCTCGCAGATGTAAAACTATTTTGTACACATAAAATGCATGAAAGGATGATTTTACAATCAAAAGATAATACTAACATTTTATTTTATACTCTTAAAAATGTTCGGTTTTTCATAACTAGAGATGGCAAGACGAACAACCGATCTAACCCGTCGTAATAGACGTTTCAACTGAAAACAGATAAACAAACAATAAGACATTTATGTACTTATGAAATTATAATATTACTTTTTATTAGTTTATGTCCGTCATAACTTTAAGTTTCCAGCTTAATGTTGTAACTAACATAAACATGATATTTACTTACAAAGTATGCAATTGTATTGTACGAATGTTTTTTACGACTCCAAACGAAATAGGCTTCCATAATCACCTTGGAATCAGGCGTAGGATGCCAAAAAAAAATTATTTGGTATTTGGGTTCTTTTTTTTAACCGACTTCAAAAAAGGAGATTATCAATTCAACAGGTATGTATTTTTTAGTTATTACATTATACCTTTGTAGAATTTGGAGTTAGTTAACGGTATGTATTAACAACCAATCCCAATTAGTCATCTCAAAATAAAATTATAATCTAATTTCAGTTATTAACAGAATAATTTAATTCAGTGTAAAAAGCATCAAACACTTAATAAATCATTCTATTAGCAACTATCTAGGAGAGTTATGAAAAGAAGTCAAATGCACTCCACGCTTTTTATTTGAATTTAATTATTCTGTTAACAACTTTAATTTAATTATATTTTTACGTGGAGGTGATTAATTGATATGGATCGTTCGACCTTCTATTACTGAAATATAAGCTCAATCAATAAAATTGAATAAACAAAAAAATAACATTCTTCATACATAACATAATTTTATATAATTATTATTGATGTTTCATACATATGAAATAGAGATTATCTATTTTTCTAATAATAACTCAATAAATCTTTCGAATGACATGGGATTTTAAGCCCTTAAAACAAATAAACTAACCCATTTTACAACATACATTCCCATGTAGCTGTATAGAATAGAAACAATATTGCTTCTGAAACCATAGATATACGTATAATATGTATTATTAGTTTTATAAATTATTTAAGTCACAGAGCCAAAGTTATTACACATACTATGCATATATTTAAATATCTTCGTTTTAACGCATATATAAACTTAAATAAGTATAAAGGAAAACCGTTATAAAATAAATAACAAAGTAATAATACGTTTTTAAATGGCTATGCTAATGTGTTTGATTGCTCATATATATAATACATAATTCAATTTAAGAGCAAGTTTTGTAGTAATGTTAATATTCAAAGTAAAATATCTCATTATTATAATTAGGTAAATACGGGAAGCCCCTGAGCAATCAAAATTAAATATCTTGTGTCATTGTGTACGTAAGTACCTACATATACTATATATATACTCGTGTGTACGGTATTAAGAAGTTGAATGGTTTATATTAATGGGATAAGGTAATTATCTTTATATTATTGCGAAATTTACTAAGGTAACCTTTTAAGGTTCGACTCCGGGGGTGCCCCCACCGCCACGACCTATTTCTACCTATTTCTGCCTTATAACAGCAGTATTTTTGCTGCTATATTCTGGTTTGAGGGTATAGTAGTTTTATGTATGATTTATACAATATAAAATGAGTGTGTATGTCCGTATTGGGTCCGTAGTCCGTGTGTGGGTGTGTGTGTGTATGTATGTATGGGTGTGTGTGTTTGTGTATATATATATATATATTAGAATTGTATACAATCCACACGGACGAAGTAGCGGGTAACAGTTAGCTGTAAATATGTTTACAATCATATGACTCCTCCACACGTCGTTAATCATCGTTCCACACATAATACCTACACATCCTCAGCTATTAAAAAAACCACAGAGCCATTTTTAAGATATTTCTTGTCATAAAAACAAGTACTTGTGTGCCTGTTTACCTGTAACATAGGAAAATCCGATCAATAAAATCAACATCTTAAAGAACAACATCACAAATATGCGACTTAATCACTCAAAGACATAACATAGAATCTATGAACCTAAAATTGGTTCATACATTTTATTTAAAAGTATAGAATTTATGAGAACATGATTGATGATAAATGGTTATTATAGGCCGGTGATATCCATGTTTATAGGAAAATAGAAAAATCCGATCAGTAAAATCAATATCTTCAAGAAGAACATCACAAATATGCGACTTTATTACTCGAAGACATTCATAGATATTTATTGAATCTATGAACCCAAAATTGGATCATACATTTTATTTAAGTGACTTGATGATAAGTAGTCATTGAAGGCCAGTGATTATGTTTAAAATTATGTATTACGGCATAGAGTAAATTTATTGATCATACGGCAAATGCATTATTTGTTGAGTTCGAGTCATCGTTTCCTACAAAAACCATAAAATATTCGTCATTCTATTTGCTTTTTTTATGTATTTAGTTATCACAAATCCGTTTTGTAGTTGTCAAAGAATATTTAATTATCTCTCGAATTACTTGCAAGATAGTTAAAAACTGTTAGACGATTTGTGCTATTATAGTAATTAACAATAATATAAAGTTGAAAATACTTAATAATAAATAATAATAGAGAGATAAAGAAAATAAGTAAGTGTTGATCTACGTAACGTACCTACAAATATTAGTTTATCCTATAAACTAATAGATAATTTCTATCTAAACATAGATGTGACTTATATATTTTATCTACAATCCGACAAAAACCGTAATATTTTAATCACTGACTAGAATCAAACTGATAAGTAATAACCCGACAGGGAACAACATTTTGTCGTAAAAGAAAGTTTTTGAAGATCTCATCGGAGGTAAACGGTAAATCTTAACCATGCATATCGACTAGATAAAGGATTATACGGACTAGTCCAACAACTCTACGGTAATGACCAGGGCTTTCACTTACATAATGCTTAACTTAAGAAGGGTCGACCTTGAACCAAAACAAATATAAGAACCTGACCCAAATGTGGGAGAAAGCATTTCTTATTTTGGTATCGAGTTAGAGACACAAAAAAGAACAGTTGAACAGAAAATAGTGCATCGCCATGGACATAAAAATTGCAGTACGTATTGTATTCCATTTTTAATTTTACTATTTTATTAGATTAGATTATACTCGATTATAGATAAGATAACAAGATTCAATGCCGCTCTTTTAAAATTAAATCATTTTTAAATTTGATTGATCATCATCATCAATCAAATTTTAAAATAAAATACCATGAGAATAAGTAAATCACAGATCTATTAATTCACCACAAACTGTAAAAGTTTCGTAATATATAATGTATAGAAAATACAAAAATTCTCTTTAAATTTAGGTACAGATAATAAATATGTACAGGAATTAATTGTGTTTTTTCAAAATAATCATTATTTAGGTAAACAACTTACTACCTGCGTTCTCTCATAACGTTTTTCTTTACTTGTAAAGCGTAACCATTAGTTTTTTACTCCCAATACATTACACAAGTATGTATAATGGGTGGTATCTTAATTGAAATACGTAATTATTTTATACATTTTACGCATTTTTATGATTTGTGAGAAATCGTGTTAAATGTTAAATATAATTGTTTACCATCTTTCCTGGTATTTATGGGAGGTTGATTGATCGTTTTGTAATGCATTTTTCGATTTTCAACACTGATGATAAAATAAACATGGTCGTTTTATCCTTGTGTATTGAAATATTAATGAGCAATTTAAACACATTTTTTTGAATCGGTCATTCACTCGTCCTTTGCGGATGTTCCAAGCTGAGTAGCAAACAAAAACTACGTGCGAATTCATCAGGATTTTATTGACGTTGTTGTTATCATTTACTTCAGTTGGGATATATTTAAAACTTGAATGTAACACCAATTCAATCGTTTTAAATTTATGAAATAAAATTGGAGAATATTTTTTTAATTATGATATAAACAATCTTATTTATCATTTTTGTAGAGAGGAGGATTTCTAAGCATTAATATAACTGTACCGTATCGTACATATTTTAAAGATTTCAAAGATTCAGGGGCGAATGAGGACAGTTACGTGACAGTTAGTGGGGCGTGTTTACGTTGAAATTGGAACAATTTTAGGACAAGGCATTTAGCAGCATCCCGGTACTAAAACTAAGACATCTTGTTCTTTGATGAAAGCGTCCATAACTAGTTACATACTGTATTTCTTATTTCACGTTTAAATCGGGAACCACTTAGATATGATAAACTTATATGGATGAATATACGCATACATCTTTTCAGATATTCCTGCCCCTCTTCATAACACAGAAACCATTTTTCGTGGACAGCGCTATACTTGATCCAGCTCTACATTTATATCCAAGTCCACCTTTAATCCCTTCCGATAGCGGTGAAGCTGAAGAAAACTGGTCTCGAGTCTCCAGGACCACGAAAATCCTAGCGTCTATCGAACCAAGTAAGAAAATATGACATAATTTATCGTTGTTTAAATTCAAGAACTACTTACAGCAAAGGCAGATTTAGGGTTTCACATAATAGCTGACACAATCCACAATGGTTTAAGTAGTCAAATAGCGTTATTTAAGACAAATAAGAACGCCTGCATAATATTTGAAGTTTACCTATTTATTCAATATTATTTTTTAACCTTCAGAAGTGTCAACAACATCGGCGTCTACCACGAACGAGGAGTTGATGGAAAACGCAGAGACGTTTTGGCCACGACTTCGTTCCATCGATTCTGCTCTCAGTCAAGTGCATATACCTGTCACGTTCAGCCTATCGGGCCTCTATGGAGGAAATAGAGGCAGCAGCGGAGTGATAGGAAGTGCGTACGCAAACCTTGGAGCGGCAGGCCTTTTAGGTCTCGGAAAGTCGGCACTGGCCGGGAGTGGGTACGGGACCTACGGTTCTCCTGTACGTATCTACGGAGGGAATACAGGACCTGCGTGGAGTGGATGGGGGAACGGCAAATGGGGACATTATGGCAAGGGATAAGTCATACGCAAACAAATCTTAGGACTTTTCAAGACATCTATAATTTGTTGGCAGAAAATTTTCATACTTAACAGGGTTTAAAATTTAACTTTAATGTTTGCAAGTTTTTAGTAATATAGTCGCTTAGAATACTAAGTTTCCGTAAATCCTATTATGGTTAATTCATGTAGATAAAATATTTTAGAAAAATATAATATAAAATTTTGTTTTTTAATTACGTAGGTATAATAGCGTAGGTGTATATGACTGGATCTTAAGCAATTGTTTATTCATGTTTAGAATTAAATATTTATTAAATTACTATAAAATACTGTTTTTTCCTACTAACATGTAATACCTAATGATAACTATTTCCTTATCCAGTGATAATAATATTTGTCGGAATTCCTAGTGATTTAATGGTTATTCACTATTCACTGTGAATTAACGTACATAGTTTAATATTTACCTATATTTTCTGATTGGTAGCCACTATATGCAATTAACTTCTACAAAAGATAATAAGCCGGCGAATTTGCTGGCCTTATACAAGTATATTTATTAAGTAGGATGACAGCGTCTTTCCGATTTATATGATACTTATTATATAAATGATAACCTGTATAAACTATAATAAAATCTGTTAAGTAATTTTGTGTGAAATAATAAACATACTCACAAACTTTCGTATTTATAATACTAATAGGATTGCGTAACCACAGCTTTATTTATACGAGTATAAGTGTGTGACGAATTCGCTGTTTACATTAAATCACATTATTCCCCATAAAGTGCAATATGCATGCATAATAACCTTAATTATGACACAAAACATCACATCACAAGTTAACGAATGAAGTAATGGCTATGTAAAGTTTTATAAACGATTAATGGCCATAAATCCACACTTTAGCTATTGGAAATTCCGTAACTAATGTACCATCAATGGTTATGAGGACGATAATCATCAGTCATCTTTAATAATGATTTGTTACAACCTACGCTCAGATAAGTACATAGATTCAATTTAAGAGGAAATAACTTACAAAAATAAATATCAAAATTACATATTTAAATGATATACTAGCTTACTTTTCAAATGTAATCTAGTAAATCATTTAACTATGTAATTTTAATCTTTACTTTCGTGTTCCACTGTTTAAATTATTTAGGATATAGGTACTTAGTATTATACTAACCTTATTCAAATCTGATTTGAATAAGTCAAATCTGAGTATATTAAACCTTGTAACTGTAATTCGAATATAAGTAATACACGTAATACTAATATATATAGATATATACGTTTTACTTAAAGTCTAAAGTAACAATATTTATAATTAAATTTATCATAACTTTTACCATAATCAAATATTACATATATACTTAATCACCTATAGATGTGTGTGTGTGTCTGTGTGTGTGATACAAGCATTTGAGTATACTCTACCGTGTAACCAATCATACGTTGATTCATCAATTTAAACTTAATTGTCATACACGGCCTTGTCGACGGGTATTCTTCGCGTCTAGTTCATCTTTTATACTGACAATCAAGTGTCATCCATAATAACGGCGTTTCCTGTGCTACCCAGTTTATATACCATACCTCTACGACCACGGCCACTGGTAGCTATGCAGACCACGATCGCATTTCTATTCGTTTTGCCGACGCTAGTTGTGAGCTCAGGAGAGGGTAATATACATCTGTTGGAAGATGAGGTGGCGACCGCTCTACTTGCTTGTGCTTATAACGAGAGCGCGGTCCCGAAAAGGAACGATGGAGGTAATCGCCAACGTCGTTCTGATGACAAAGATTACCAGAGCCAACCCGGAAACCAAGTACCACGGATAGATGCGACTAAACAGGACACGATGAATCAATATAGTCATGATAGACGTAATTCTAGCGAGATTTATGTTCTGAATGGTACCGAAAATGATATCTCTAGCTATGATAAAACGAACACAAGTGTCGAATATGTTAAGACGGCAACCGTACCGCACGGAAACGCGTACAATAATTACAGCACCGGTAATTGGACAAGAAGTAAGCGGAGTGAGACCCTTATTAATAAATCAGATCAGGACCAGGTTTGTATGTCACAGCTCCTAAGTATCAAACATTAAATGAACATAACTACGTAAAGAGGATGTCTATACACTCAGGGCCTGATTAAGCCAGCACGTGGGCAGTAAATTAGTTAATGTTGCCATGTAGAGGGCTTCCGGATTAAATTTAGACGATGAGAAAGCGTTGGTGCGCTCCCCCAAAATGCGCGGGGTCCGTAACAAGTATTATTCTTCTTATATGATTAACTCGGACCTGCATACACTACTTTTAAAACAGACCAGAATGGTAAGAAGACGGATGCTCAGTATAGGTTCAAGGAAATCATTAGCTTCGCTTAGCTCAGCTTTACAAACCAACGCACAAAATCAGGTTCAATTGTACCGTTACATATTTTTTATACAATAGATATAGCAAACATATATTTCAGATGACATAACTCGAAAAACATACATATCAGAAATCATCTTGTGTTAGCGATCATAAGCCAGAAACTTATATCTATCACATAATCACATTTTTACATAGATATTTTGAAAATGCGCAATTAGATATCATCTTATGTTATTGGAAATGCAGCAAATACTTTCCAAAGCTATTTTTTTCTATAAAATAACATACGAAAAGATGAAATAGGTACAGCTGGAACTGTAACTCACAATACAAAATCTGCAATATCAATATTGTTGATTAATTTACTACCTATAATTTTTTCCAGTGTCTCAGTCAATGTGTATTCGCAAATTTGCAAGTGGTGAGTTTCGTTTATTTGCTTATTATAATCTGCCATAAAATATTATCGTATACACAACATGTGCCATAGGTACCTCGTTTATTTTACTTTTTAACGTTTTGAGCGTACCAATGTGATACAAGAAATATTCGAAATTTATTTTTTACAATATTAGGTACCTATTTGTTTTTTACAACCCAAACCATTACGTCTATAAGCGTATAGACGGACGCTTTGCTACTCCTTAGTCTATATTCGCCGACAAACAAGGCGCATTAATCCAAAAATGCATGAATTCCTTTACAAATTTGAAACGGTGGTATCAATCCCAGCATCGCAATAATATCGATTACACGCGGGAAGTTCAAATTTGACGGTAGGTTCATTACGTCATATTTGCCATACAGAATCTAAGAAAGCATAGCCCTAGGAAAGATAAAATCCTATAACTCTCACGTTGGTAAAAAAAACACGTATAATTCTTTGTATTGAGGAAACTAAAGCGTACAAAAAATGTAAGTAAGTACGCAAATATATCTGATAATAAATTACATCTGAGTCATCTTCAACAGGTGGATGGCCGGGGAATTCCGCGAGAAGCGGAACTTTGGAATAAGGTGCAAACAGCAGTGACGTCACAGCAATCTCGGACAGTGCTACGAGACCAGATTCGAGCTTGTTTTCAAGAGTTACAATCAGGTACTGCGGGCTATTAATAACTTATAAGTCTTGTCAGTCAGTACCTGAATTAGCTAAGGCCTTTCGTCAGACCGCAAAAACTATTTTGAAGTCGAAAGTCTAACCATTATTATAAAAATAAAATTATACATATAGTACGTACAAAGTGAAAAATCCATCTATCCTACATTGTCTTAAACTGACACACAATAAACTTGATAAATGTTAAGAAAATTCCAATGTTATCATTAACATTAAGACAGACCTAAATGACTTCTTTGCCTGACCTTATTATGTTTATTGTAGGTATTTTTTTAATAAATTTTAATAAGCTGTATTGGTTTTAGAGGCTGAAGACAATGGTTGTTCCTACTCAAACAAACTCGAACGCTGCCTCATGTTACGATTGTCTGATCGAAAGTTAAAAAGCTAATGCAACATACGTACTGAAATCGACCTACAAAATATTTAACATATGTTACGACAATGGCACCTCTAGAAATATGTGACAATTTTATAAATGATGTATTTAATAATATGTAACTTAATATTATAATAAGAATAAAACAAAGCGAAAGAATGTAGTTATTTTATTTCTTTTTTATCTGTTTGAAGACATTATAATACGTCTGTATATTTTAAATTATTTATTCAATTCCTATTTCACACAAAACTGAAAATATTACTTCTATATTTCTAAAATGTCATATGATTTTAATTGCGTTTTAAATATTCCGTTCCATTAGTATTCTATTTTCAACACCCTGATTTGAAAATCTAATACTGGTCGATAAAAACGGTTGCGTTTTGAAACGCTGTAGTGTGAACATATACTTAAATTTTAAAATAAATCATTCGAAAGTCTAATACATTTTTGTTTGTTTCTATCATAAGGTATTCTACACACGAAGCGCCTGCCACTTCGACTGTGGCAATTGTCTGATGATGCCTCATAGATACAATATTACTGGGTAGCCAGGAAATGAAAACGGTTGTGGATGATACACAATAGGTTCATCTAGATTGACATTCTTTAGCTCATGAGGCAATATTTGTTTTGGTAATGGAAATTTCTTCAAATGATTTGTCCACTTTGAAGCCTAAAAAATTCTTATTATGCGTTCATTAATTTGTAGAATGTTTAAAACTATGATGAAGGCATCTCCTAACTTAGATATGTCCACTATTAATGGTGTTAAAACTTACGTGACACAAAATCTTTATATCAGAAACTAACAAAAGTATAAATACGTATATACAAATAAAATGATTCATTTAGAGGCAAGGATAACAATTCGCCAAAAATAAAAATCACAGTATTACTTATTACAATTTTATTTTTATAGTCAATGAGTAAAATGTAATGTACTTCAGATAAACCAGTTATTGAAAATAACTTAAAAGTTTATGTTTCATAAGCAATAAAACTATATATTTTATTGTTAATTTTTTTTTATGCCACATTTATATTTATTTCAATTTCCTAATATTTAACAAAAAGAAGTAAAGTAGCTAGTGCTACGGGTTAAATGACATTGTAACACACAATTGTTTACAACGCGCAACGCACAAGTTAAACAAAATTAATTAATTTTGCTTAATAAACATAAGGTACTGGTACAACTCAGGTTGTAAAAATATCAGTCATTGTAGTAAAATCATGGAGTGTTAGATATTTTGAGTGCTTTTTTTATCATTTACATTAATGGCTCCATCAACGACTGACAGTTTAAAAATCTGCTTTTGTCGACCACATTTATGTTTACCTGGTGGATTGCAATCCAATGTTTGTTTTGGGATGTGATCTCTTGCTTGTGGGATTTTCGTCCTTTATTTGTTAGACTATTGGGGTCTTAAGACAGCATCCACATAGATGAAGATTGCGATTTTCTTAGGTCAGCAGGCCAGGTAAAACGTTCTTGGTAATGTTCCAGCCGACAGGCTTTCCAACATTTGCATGTTTGCCAAACGGGTGTCAGTCATGCAAAATTTGCTCTAGCTTTGGTGATCCGTGAATTGATGTCATCTTCCATTCCTCCAGTTTCACAACACCTCAGTTGTTTAGACATATCACCCAAATCAAACCGCATCACAAAAATAACATGTCACTCCATAATAAGTACACACCACGAATAAAAC